>JAZGTI010001080.1:5274-44928 GCA_036877585.1 Botia kubotai | reverse complement strand
GTAGGTTTTCATATTATAGAAACTTGTTGGAATACGTTGGAATATGTTAAGCATGTGCTCTATAGATCTAGTATGTAGTTTCTTGTTATATAATTTAATGGAAAGTAACATTTACAAGCACATTTGATCCGCACTGAAATTATACGCTTGAACAGTGACATAATGTATGCCGTGTTATAGTATCAACAATTGTGATCCTGGTCACTGATCCTGGTGTAATTTATTTATGGTAGGTTATTTAGGTTGCCCTTGGTAACTCCTAAACAGCATCTGGAAACCAGCATTTGGAAGGCAAATATCACCTACAATACTGTACTGTACTTCTGTACTGTACGTGATTAGAAGTGACAGTCTGTGTTGTTTTACCGGAAAAGGACCATCGTGTGAATTACACTCCTCTGTTACAGCTGTGCAGCAGAACTTATTACAGTAGATGTTTTCCAAACCTATCACAAAACCTCCTGCATTCACCACTGCTGGAGGCTGTCACGATTGACTAACCACCCACGGTGACCATTTATTGTTGTACACGTAATTGGGATTAACCGTTTAATTTGTTACTTACTGATTTACTTTTTGTCAACAAGTATTGCACAGGGTAAAATGGCAGGAATAAAAATTCAAATACTTACAAATGCTTCTTAAAATATTAACAAACATTTACAAATGCTTAAAAAGTTTCTATTTTGTGTCCACTGTAGTCCACTTGCCATCCACACCGATGTTTTATCACATAATGATTACAACAGTAGGCTAATATATTTCTGCATGAAATTCTTAACTTTAGTGTGCCACTTTAAAGTGTTTTGACCTATAATTTATAAAAATGAAAGTGACTGCTCTGTGCAAACCTCAGTTCAAGGTTTATACTTTCACGTAAATACGACATGAGATGACACGCGAAGGCCATTTCTGTTATTGGTTAAAACTACTTTATTTGCGTATTTATCATTAGATCAGATCAAATATTCACAGCAGGCCACTAATTCTTTCCCCGACAATCCGGTAGCATTTTCTTCTGTGCGCTTCATGTTCCAGTGTCATTTGAAGAAACATCTAGCCACCCCCTTCCGTTCCACACTTTGAACAAGAGCACCATTTCCTAAAAGTGTATGACCCAGATTCATCCCTCTGATTTCCATCTCTCTGATGTTTTCGTAGCATGCGGAGTCCATGTACAGGCTGTTGTTGTTTCTAATGTTTCAAGGCAACAGAGAAGTCCCCTGAGCATAGAATCATTTACTTTAAAAATGTATCCTATAAACAGAGAGGAACTCAAACAGAGAGGCAGGGTAATAAATGCGCCGTGCCTCCCTCGCCGTGCGCCGATATTTAATCAGCATCAACAGGCTGCTGAGAGCACTCCACCGAAGTAAGTGCCCTCGGAATTTATTTGTTTCTTAAATTGGATGAGTCCTAAGTGTCTGTGGTTTAACATCATAACTAATTGGCCCCGGTGGTTTATCGCGTGCGTGTCTGTGATTTAAACGGGGCGCCAGATTAGTGACTCTCGCAGAGTGGCTGCAGCCCCATTACAAAACTTTGGCATCCATGATTAGGGTGAAAAATAGATGGGTGTTAGATGTTTGCCTAGCGGAACGTATATTAAACGTCGTAAACACCCTTGGCGAGCCTCTGTGCTGTTTTTGCATTTGCTGTGTTTATTTATCACCCTAATGTTGTGTGAAGTCTTCTCACATTGTATCAGGGGATATAATCTCAGAAGTGAGCGTTAATGTCCTCAGGTGTCGACCCTTTTTCACCTTTTTAACCTGTTCTCCTCTACCTCTCTGCTGGAAGCTCACCAACCATTAATTAAAGGCCCTCATTAAAGTTCTGCAGTGCTCTGTTGGTTGTGTGAGTGATCACCCTCAGCCTAAGGTCATTTTTCTCTGTGTGTGAGAGAATATATTTAGAATTGTGCTGAGTCAAAGCCATCGGGAGGAAGTGGAAGTGATGCCATTATAATATGATCAGGAAATGAGCCCTACAGCAGCTAGAAGCAGACTTGGCTCTCATTATTAATGGAGCAGTAGTTCAGAGCAGTGCTTCAGGACACCCAATGGTCGTACTTGTGAACAGACATTAACATGCATGTGTGTGAATCAGCGTAGAATTTCAAAAACGCTTTCTTCTGTTCATTTCGATCGGTCTATGGAAAGCATGCATGCATAATCCACAAAGAATCATCTTCTCATACATTTTCGTATATTGATTTGAATCTCTCCTTCTGAAGCAGGATGCAAAAGGTTGTCCACACAAGAATCATCATTGCCGCAAGCTATTTGCAGCCAGGACACTGTTGAGAAGTCTTAAACTTTGAGAACATAGATCATTGACAACCTGGAATGCAATTTGTATTCAATTTCCGTCTCAGAGAAGAGAATTCCTGGTTTATAGACATTGTAAAGCTTTAGGGGAAATTGAATTACAAAGAATAACAAGAATAAAACACCACGGATGAGGTTTTATCCTCAGCGCGATTATTATCTTTCCCCGAAAGATCTATCACAAGTAATACGGTGCCCTCGGCCATCATTTTTTACGAGTGCATCGCATACCTGCTCCTGCAACAAAAATTCAATCAATTATAACAATAACCTTACAAATGTTTATGCTTTAAAATAAAATCGCCCTTCTGAGTCTGGATTCACACATTAGTAAATAATAATGCAGCCCGCAGTATGTTTTCACCATGGGATTTCTACAGCCTTTAAAAGGGCAATGCATATTAACAGTGTTTTTCAGAAAAGGAGCAATAACCTTGGAAATGACTTTAAGGCCTAAAGATGGTATGTAGTTATACAAAGGCCAAGCGAGGGGCCATTAATCACAAGGTCTGAGGCCACGCGTTTCTCAGGTTGAGTTATTAGAGAAGATAACAGGGGTGAGTGCTCTCTCTACCTCAGGCTTTTGTCCTATTTTTGGACTTTAAATTCCCACTTTCAGCTGTTATGAGTATGAATAGGGCAAGTGTCAAGATTGTGAAATCAGGGCGGACTGAATCGTGATTCACTTTAATGGTAAAAACAGAGATGAGGCAAATCAGATGTCCAAGTTTCTTTTACTTTAAATTGTTGATGAGGAATCAGTTGTGCTTTATGACCAAAATATTTATAACACAAAATTTCCCTAATCTTAATTTAAATACTGTAATATTGCTGTCATCAATAAACAGTACATATCACAACTTAAACACAAACACAATCAAATAGTGCATGCTATCGTTGCATAATGTGCCATAATACATTGTTACTATGTTGATTAGTCTCGGATTGGACATGATTAGATATGTTGTTAGTCTATGTTGATAATGAGAAAATGTAATTTGCATGAGCGTGATATTTAAAGATTTATTTTAGAAGAATGGAAACCTAATGAATGAAATGTTATGTAAAACACACTGAAAAAACATATTTCTTACAGTTCTTTGGCCTCCAAAGCATCAGCAAATGGTGTTGATACCAGCTACTGTATATAATAATGACAGAATTTATGAAAACGAATGATATGTTTTGATATGGAACTTTTAAATTTGGAACCGCAAAGGCCATGCACCTTGTCTCCTCTCTACTTCTTATTTTCGGATTGACTTGATTTAGATAAGCAATCTTAATGCAGTATCACATTCAAAGTGCTGGAAGAAAAATGTTTCCATAGGCTGAAGTAGATGAGAGCAAACGTGTGCTCTTTATGGGTATGTTAAAAGTCAGGGTATGCAATACTGTTTATTTGTTATATTGGTACAAAGCAGCTAGAGACCACAGTACTATAAAGTACTAGGAAACATCAGAAAAAATGTTAAATATTATATCATATTATATCATATACAATATATCGTATATATCATGTTAAGCTCCCAACTCCATCATCACAGTACTGTTTGTTTCAGCACTGCATTGTCACACGGTTTAGGTGCTCTTATTGAAGCAGTGGCTGACTGGAGAAGGTCAGAGAAGCTGCAGACCTTTCAGGCACTAGTAATTTTCTCAGGTGGATTTGATGGTCTTGTTCCGCAGCTCAGGACTGCTGTTGACCCTCATAAGCAAGACCTGTTGGTCCGGCTGTGTGGCTGACCTGCATGTGCAGCTGCCATATCACTCACAGTCTGTCACGGGTGGTGTAAATACCCATTTAGACCGGGAATGAGCTTTTCACACTGACTGATGGTCCTAAGATTCGCTCACACAAATGGGCATAACTTTACTTAAAGGATTTACAACTCACGTTCTGGATGGTCATCACAACAGAGAATGTTACCACTGGTGTTCAAGTGAGATGTATTTATGTTTTGTGTTTATGCCTGTTTGTTTATGCTATTATTAAAATCATTATGGCAAAGCTGTGTTTGTAGTCCACCTGTGCAGGGTGGTTCCCTGCCTAGATAGCTGGGATAGGCTCCAGCACAGCCAGTGACCCCCAACTGACATAAGCAGTATAGACAATGAATGGATGTACTTGTATATATGGTATAACATTTGTTTACAAGTGTGGGTGATTCTTTAAATAAGGGCTGTTTGGTTTCTTAAAAGCTTGAAAACGGAAACTTCAAACGGAAACTTAATTAATTAAATTAAAATGTGTTTCATCTATGTCAAAAGATCTGCATCTTGGAATAAAGATGTAATCATGGCTTTGATTAGTCATAAAGTGGGTTTGGGTATAATGTGTTTATGTGAATTTTTGATGTGTGTGTGATGGTAATGACATTTCTCACTTTTAAAAGAAAAAGTTGGACTTTAAGTTGTTTTTTTAAATAAAATTCTTGGAGACTAACAGATTTGGCAAAGGCACCTAATTAACTAACTTCTCATTTCATGATGTAAAAACTTTCAATTCATTTAATTTCTGCTGTTCAGAACGAAATAACCAAACAACCAAATAAAAAACTAAAACAAACTGAAAAATAAAAACCTAAAATAAGTTCCCTTAACTAAAGGATCACCTCTAGTTGAAGAGGAAAAATGCATAATTTCCTTTTGAATTGCTATAACACAGCAATTGAGTGTGTGGGTCCTCACTAATCATAATCATTACCGCTGTAGCCTTGCCAACAGCACGGAAAGATCGGCACAAGAAAACAAGATGTTAAAATAAAGCAAATGTTGTTAATGTTGACTCAGAAACAGAAACTGGGAGCTCACACAGACACTGAAGGCCATGCTGTGAGACAGCGTGAGTTGGGTGATATCTACCATACAATTCTCCAAGTCAAAATTAGCCATGTATAATTAGCATTTGAGACACAGACCATTTGTAAACCATCCACTTTCTAAATGTAGCAAAAGTTTCACAAATCTTCTTTTACAAGTCTTTAATATTTACATTTTTGGTAAGAGTCTGCTGCTCCTGCGTGAAACAAAGCTACATTCCTGTTCAATAATGAATAAAACAAACAAATACACAAACAAACCTCTTCTGCTCACTTGATGATGCCTGATTGTCAAGTTTTCTCTCACATCCGGAGCTTTGAAACATCAAAAGCTGGCACGGTGTGCTACTGCTTCATACGTTTTGAGTGTGAGCAGCCGTACTGAATGTCAGAGCAAACAGGAAGCAGCTGAGACTGAGACAAAGTGTCTTTCCACAAATTCTGCTTTGATCTTCCTTTAATAACCTTCACTTGTCCTCTGACTCTTCCACTGCACAGGAACAAAAGCTGCACATGTGTGTTATATATAAATGGGTTTCTGTAGAAGCATACAGTAACATAGATGTTCACTGTAATCAAAAGCTGGCGAACATTTCTACTGTTGCCCACAGTTAGAAAATACAGTTTGGTGAAATGTTCACATTTTGTGACATGTTGCCATGTTTATTTTGCTGTCATATCATTTTGAAGCAAAAAACTGTTTATAAAATAGAATATATAGAATATTAACCGAAAAGGTAACATCAAACCAAAAAGCAAATCATTATTTTGGCCGACATAAAATGTTGTTAATAAATTATACATTTATGACAATTAAAGTTATCATGTGTACGGTGTACATTTTAGGACCTCAGTCATACGATGAAAAGGCGTCATGCCTCAGAGTAAAAGGCTTCAGTCACTGCAGAAAATGACATCGTGCCTCAGACTGAAAGGCTTCAGGTCTCAGGAAATTCGACGTCAGGTCTTATACAATTAGGCATCGGGCGAAACAGTCTCAGGTTAAAAGGCATCAGACAAAAAGACATTGGGCGAAACAGACTCAGGTGGAGTGTGATGGGTCGCGCTGCCCCGCCCCATGTGACGTCACAAACGTGCACTTTCTAAGCGTGCACACTACTCGTGAAATGCATGTTCTCCTCTTTATATCCTCTTTAATTTAATTTGTGTAGTATTTAATTACTGAATCAAGTATTTAATTATAAAGATTCTGCCATCCTCACCCATTCCACACCACTTTGCTTCTAAACAGCGTGCGTGTGACGTTACATGGGGTGGGGCAGCACGACACGTCACACTCCACCTGAGTTCGCTCAATGTGTTTTTGTCCGATGCCTTGTAATCTGATTCTGTTTTGCCCGATGCCTAATTGTACGAGACCTGACACCTTGTTGTTTTTCCTGAGACCTGAAGACTTTCAGTCTGAGGCACGATGCCATTTTGTGCAGTGACTGAAGCCTTTTGAGGCATGACGCTTTTTTCATTGTATGACTGAGGTCTGAGGATGTCCTAAAATGTACACCGTACATGTGTCATTATGCATGTTGTCTACCAAATGTGTTAAAAAATGTCTTTAAAATTCTCTCCGTTTACATGTTTTTTTGATTTACATAGTTTGACGAGTGAGAACGAACATAATTTTGATAGCGTAGTATCCTGGGGTGCTTTAAAAGCCAAAATGGTCTGAAAAATACATTTGGCCCAGAGCTACGTCTCGGCTTGCTCCTGAATTAGAGGCTCTTGTGCATGCTGGAAATTCTAGAAAAAACAGCATGGGGGAAACTAATTTCAGAGAAATTTCTCTTTTGAGAAAATATGTTGTAATAAAGTTTGTTTGGTCTCCTTGACCGAGAGCTGTGTAGATGATCTGTGATCTGCTAATCACGCTGGGTGATTTAGCTGCTGTGGTTGCATATGAAGATCCCAAAAGTTATGCGGAGACACTACAGCGTTTGCTCATTACTGACTGTGCTCTGAGGTGACCCTGCTGGCTGTGTTCGCTGATGTAAACTGTGAGAGTTTACAACAGAAAGAGTTGTCTCTCTATCAGTGAGAGAGAGGGCCGTGGCACTGGTCCTCATTGTGCGGATCTCCTGCTGAGTTGCTGTGTTCACCCAAGGCCATACGCATGTCTGTGAGTGCACCAGTAACCCTTGCTCATGCAGAGCTGCACATACAGCAGATTCTCTGCATTCTATGTTCTGTACACCTCTACAGATTTTATTAATAGATAAAAGTGCCAAACCTGTGTGGAAAAGCCATTTGTTGTTGTTCTTTACTCTGTTTTAACCTGTAGCCCTGTTAATCCGATTAGTTTAGGATTAATCTCCAGAATTCAGCCCTATTTTTTTCATTCCTTGGTCTCTGCCTGCCCTGTGGAGAAGACCAGCATAGCTGATCGCGAGGTTTTGTGATGCGTTATGGATGTTGGTTCCCAGCATGGTACGCTGTGTGAGCTGGTGGCTCTAAGCTGAGGCTTTTAAACTAGCTAAACCAGACAGGAACCTGTGTCAGCCAATTCCCAGTGGTCCACCAGCCAGACCATCACAACTAGCATACTGCAAATAGACTTGGCCCAGCATGAAAGTTCATACTGTTCTAAGCTAGTCTATTTAGCAGGGTGGTCTATGGCTGCAAGGTGATTCTAATTCTGGTCCATGCAAGTGTGAATGTACTTTATGGCTGTATGCGATGTTTGTTTGTTTAATTTTTGAACTTGCAAACATGAATAATGCATTAGACAGAAAAGCAAGTATGTGCCATTTTTATTTAGCAATAAATGACTCTTAAGATGTAATAAATGTACGTTCATTCCCGAGTTGCCAAAGGTGTTCCTTCCACAAAGATGCTTTATTTGTGGAAAAATACTTTTTAGAAATAAAACCCAAACAGGAGAAAGTAATAAAGGGCTTTGTATTAACAAGAAAGCCGTTTATTAGTGCCCGGGCACTCAGATCGCAGATGCACTGTAGCTTGAAGCCAAAGAAGTTGGAACAGCGAGACACTTGAAATAAAACTTAAAAATGAGAAGAGGCTGAACACAGCGTGCTTAAATGGGCTGAGAAACAGACTATTCAGCTGTTGTTCTCCACATTCAGTTGGACTAATTAGATTTTCAAAGCTCACAGTGTGGTATATTTGCCTCTAATCAAAATCATTCAACATATCAGTCTGTGTTGATATTCTGTGCAACAGCTATTACTGTCAGAGGTAATGATGTGATCACCGAAAGTGAAGTCAGGGAAACCTCACTGTGTATCTTCTGCATGCCTCCCATTTATATTCATGGTTCCGGCTCGCACTGCTGATCTGAAGTCAGCTGCCTCACCACGTTTTAGCTGTAGTAGCACTGTCAAAAACAGTGGCGCTGGTCTCAGATCAGCGTCTTTTTATTCATTATTTGTTCCGTTTCCATTCAGTTTTTTTTTATTAAACATTTGGTTTTCTAATGCATGAAATTAAAATGTTGGCACAATTATATTTTTGTCTACAAAAGTAATATAAAATATTGAAACGTGGAACTTCAAATTAAAAGATTTTTAAGATAATAAAACATTGTTCGAAAATTATTTGGTTTGGTAAAATTATATGGTTGCTTTTCTGAATTGCCCGTGCTTACTTTAGTAAAAATGAATGGTACAATATTTCTATTGTTTTCTATTCTATTCTATTGTTTTAAGCTCAGAATAAATCAAAAGAAAAAATCATAATTAGTAATATTGAAATCTAGGATAGTAGATTTCTATTTAGTAAACTGGCAAACTCAGTCAAACTGTAGAGTAGCAGTGTTCATGTTGATGTTGTTATAAGAAGACTGAAAAAATACTGTACAAAAACTCACAAACCTGTAGAAAAAACAGTGACCTTGTAAACACAACTTTATTTCTCAGTGCTGTCTGCTGAACATTGCATAGAAGCCAGCCAATCAGACGTGAACTGGTGATTTTAACACTTGCCACTTTGGTATGGTGTAATGTGCATTAGCCAGTCGGAATGCCTAATGAGCAGTATGTAGGTGTATCTCCTGAGGCTGAAACTACTACATACACTGCCCTCCAAAAGTTTGAAAACGCCCTAGAAAAGTGGGGTTTTGGACAATATTGGCATGAATCCTTTTTAATTTGTGATAATTTTCAACTGATAAGGGACAACACAAACTACGAAAACAAATTTTATTACATAAGCTGTTTATACATAGAAGAAACTTAAATTTTCGATTCATTAAAATATCCACCATTAGCAGCTATTACAGCTCTGCATAATCTGGGCATCCGAGCTGTCAGTTCATTTAAACATTTAAACACACATTCAAACAAAGACTTCATATATTACTCCAAGCTTTCTGAGGGTTTGCCCAAAGATGAGTCACACTGGTTGGACACTTCTTCTGAACATCACGGTCCAGTTCCTCCCATAGTAGCTCAGTCGGGTTAAGGTCGGGTGATTGGGGAGGTCATTCCATGACAGACAGAATAAATTATTATTGCTGGTCTTCAATGATAATGTCAAGTTACTTTAATGTATTTGCACCAAACAATGATAAGGATTTATGCTGATATTATGCTGATATACTTTGCCAGGGGTGTTTCCAAACTTTTGGAGGGCAGTGTAGTAATACTTGTGTCTTTAACAATTCCTGTAAACCCCTGTTTATGTGCTGTTTTCCAGTTCCTTAAAATAGGTATTACTGTCTCTAATCTCTCACTTTAGTAAGAGAGCAGTATTTGAATGCAAGGCTGAAGTTCTGCAATGGGACTAACAAAGAGAGGGAAAGAGATCACAGAGTAGCAAAACAGATATTTGGAGTTTGTAATCTCATGAAAATGAGTCAAAAAGAGAAGTTTAAAAGCGTGTGAATTAAGCAAATTTCCGACACACTGGGATCATCAGGAATGTTTTAGGAATTAAATGTTGCGGTCTAGTTGTGTGTGTGCGCATTTAGTTAATCATATATTGGGGACAAATTTGTACCCAAAAGTGAGCAAAACTTTTTGGGGGACATTTGGGGATGTCCTCATTTGTAAAAACGCTATAAAAATGTAGTAAATAAAGTTATTTAAATTGTAAAAATGCAGAACGTTTTCTGTAAGGGTTAGAGTGTGGGTTAGAGTTGGTTCTATTGTTTATAACTAGCTGTGTATAAAAACAATAGAAGTCTATAGAATGTCTCCTTTTAGATAAGTAATCATAAGTGTGTGTGTGTGTAATAATGACAGTGGCTGGCTCTGTGCTCTCCTGTAATTTCAGCAGATGTTTAATCTCTCTCCAGAGGAGGTGGATGTTGCTCATGGTGAACAATATTATATCTGAAGTCCCTCTTCCCACATGGGCACTGGAGGTTAATGTAAAAATCAAACTCCGCAGCATGTGACATGTGGCATGTTGCTGTGCATCACAGTGTCCATCCTTGTACACAAACAGATACCTACTTATCTTATCAGTCTTCTCCAATTCTACAGTTATTTTCGTCCTAAAAAGAATTTGACGTGTAGCTACACAGACCTTGCGTAGCTTTGCAGACCATGCGAAGCTGGCTCACACCTTTTTAAAAATGTGACTATACTTTTAGACCAAAGACTCAAAACAGCGAAAGTGTACATTATACTGTATATTCTGATTGAATAAACTATGTTTTAAGCCATTGTAAATTAGCCAATATATGCACAGTTGTGTGGACAACACCTGTGACTACACAGCGTTCGAATTCTATATTCACTATTTTGAGACATTGCTTGGCAACCATCAACAACCTGCAGTTGCATTGTGCCCATATTGTGCCACTTTTTCAAAGTTAAATACCTATTCACTCCAATTCTAATAATCACAGCTGTTTACATTTGAAGTGACTGTCTGTACTAAAATCTTGATTAGTTTTCTGCTAGGTGTCAGAATATACCGTGTCATTAACGTTACAGTAAAACCAGTGGACACGTTTTTTGCCATCATGCATTAATCACCGTAATGCTACACATGATTTTTTCCTCTGTCTAATAATCACCTAACAGTTAACCTGTCTTGTGTTCGGCTCTGGCTACAGACTGAAATCATTTAACCTGCTCTGCTGTTCGTGACCTATTTATGACGACAGATTCGACAAACAGTTCCATCACAGCCACCACCCGGGAATCATTACCGTGGTCGGCACTATTTATTTCACAGGTGAATGAGATGGGCTCTCTGATCTCATGCAGCTGGGACATGGAAAATGATGTGGCTGATCAGAACACAATGCATCCTCCTCCACTGGACCTGTCTCTCCTGTTATCATTTGAACTCTTCATGGGTCGAGTGGTCGCAGCCGGGGATGCATTCTGTTTGTGATGTGAAGCAATGCTCTGATGTGCAGATGTTCTCGTTAGCCGCACCGTCTGCAGGCGATCATTTATTTATCGGATAATGATGTACCCTGCAGTCGCACACTGCAGTGTTTTAGGTCTATTGAAATACGCTCGATTTTTAATATTTTGTTACTACTGATACAGTAGTAATTCTTACTACTGTAATTCCACTGTAAAGCTAAACTGACAGCACATAATAGCTTTTGCGCAAGCGTTTTATTTAGACATTGTGCTGATAATACTTAGGACTTGTGTCTTAATTATGTGTGATGTTTAGACAGCAACCTTCTGATTCTTGTTCCCGCCAAGACGCGCATGCATTTGCTCGCAAACGTAGGAAGCCTTGATCGAATAGCTCTTGACATCCGCACAAAAGGCTAATTTAAACCATCCTTGTCGCCATGAGCACTGACTGTTTATTGGACACTACCTAGCTTAGTTCAGTCTCACCTCTGCCGACGCCTACTGCAGGCCATTCAGAGAAAGATTCTATTTAACAAACAAAGCATAGCTTGCACCAGCCGTCTCAATGGCAAAAGAGTCCTCAGAACATTCAGAACCGGCTCTGAGGGGGAAGATACTGCAAAAAAAAGCCCTCGCAACGGGGATTTTAAACAGCACCGCTAAATGACATAATTAGATAGTGGTGCTGGCATTGCGTAAAACATCTGCTTGCTTATCTGTAGAAAAAGAGAAAGAATGATGAGAAAAGAGAAGAAAGGGTTGAAAGAGAGGATTGCAGGGAGAACCAGTGTGCCAAATGTGTGATCGAAAGAAAAGCATTTAGTAACGTAATAGACTGTGTTTATGCCTTATGTAATGTTACATTTACTGTAAAGACAGTATGGCTAATATGCTTGGTATGTTGATGATATAGCAAGTTGATGATATAGCAAGAAAAAACAGTTGTTTCCCTTTTTTTGCGGCATAAACGATTATCATGAGTTATTATGCAGCAGAATGCTTATATACGACCAGATCAGCACAGGAATGCTTTACTGTTTTGTATTACTCTGCTAAATAAAAAACCTTTAGCTGGGACAGTAAAAGTGACCTTTAAATAACAATATAGGAAAGGCCTCCTTCCTGCCATGGCCACAATAGGCAACTTTATAGAGCTGTCCACAGCCAATACAATTGCTCAGCTTGTACTCAATTTTGTATTCATGTTTCACTTTTACAGTACAGGGACAGATTACCAGTTAACGATACCTTCATAAAAATCAGTATTTATCATAAAAAGTATTATTATAACTAAAGTTTTTCAGTTAATGACAAAACAAAACATGAGTGGATTATTAATCTTAGGTTTACTACCCACTCTGATGGAATGTCATTTGTAAGAAAATCTTGATGTGAATGTAATTAAAGCCACTTTCCAGTAAACATTACAACATATTTTTATTTACATGTAGAAAGGATCATGCATAACGTGGCTTTAAGTGACAATGAACCTTGTGCCTTTAAAGGGAAATGAACATTTTCTGTTTATTTGCATCCAAGGGGTAGATGACTTTTCTTCAGTACAGCAAGAAGATTTTTAGCTAAAATCGTGGTTCTTGGTGATTCCTGTAATACAAGTCTGGCTGCCCGTCACATTCAAAGTAAAAAAAGCAGATACAGGCAACACAAAATGATTACCGGGCTCCCAATCATATATTAGGGTCTTATAAAGTGCAAAAAATCAGTCTGTGCGAAACATTGAACATTATTTACAACTTTATTACTGGTAATCCACAGACTCAGACAAGCATCTGAAACAAGCATCAGCAACTGAGCGTGCTGTCATTAATGGCGCATACGCGGTAAGCAGCAAATTTTCGTTCTGGTGGTGAATGAATCTTTAAAGACCACCTCTGAAATATGACTTTTTTCAGAACTGCAACAGAATGAAGTAGTTTATTTTTCTGTCCTCAGATACATTATGATATTTAAATATTATCTTAATAAATCATAAATCAGACCCATTTGGTCAGCCTTACCATTTACACACCTATGAACGCGTTTGAAGATCAGACATGGCCTCTATTGAACAAACAATTTCACCACATAAAGAATGATAAAAATATGGAATCATTTACTTGATGGTAAATGTAGATATTTAATTTATATGTAGGTCATATTACTGGGGGGTGTAAACATACAAACATTTCTATGGAAAAAAATATTGCATTTATAACGATGAAGATGCAGCAGGAAAGGCGCACAACCCAAGTTGTCCGGAGTATGCGAGCACTTCATGTTAAGCGCTTTTAAGAATCATGCACATATAGTTTCATGTTGACACGTTGACATGTTGGCTGCTTTGACAGATTGATTGTGCTGTTTAATGCGCTTGAGAGGTGTTTTTCCCCAGCATATAGATTGCATTTTACTGTTATGTAAGTGTTGCAAATTCTCACGAGTATTGCCATTTTGCATAAAGGCCCATCCTAACAGCAAGCCAGAAGTAGTTACATTTTAACAGCTTTACTGAGCGAGTCCCTGCGCATGCACGATTACAATGGCAAAAGATAATCTGCATTAAATTTTACTTTTTTTACATTTTATATAAAATTTAATATTAAATTGAAATGTTCAATTAATGCTAAAACCTATTGGTAAAATTAAACATTACATTAGCATAACATTAAAATCCTGTATGTTATTGAAGTATTTTCATATTTTTGAGAATAGTACACTAGTTTGTGGTTTTTGTTTGTCTTTACCAAACAAACATTGAGAACATTGTGCAGGATAACTTTCCTCCTTTCAGAAAAACAGAAAATCAAAAGTAGCTTTTTATCCGATTAATCGATTTATAGAACAAACAATGAACAGATTAACTGATGATTAAAATAATCACAGTGCTAATAGAAAGAAAGCTTCATCTTTATTTATTTGAAAGGCTGTTATTTTTTTCCCGTCTCTTATGCTGGGTTGTGTATGTATTGAGGGAACGGTGACATGGTTCAGTCTGGGAGCAGGGATATGAAATGGAGCGCTGTTACAGACAGCATCCACTACAGTTCTCTCTTGACCATTTTTAATGAGGCAGCGCATTGTGCGCTGAGCCACCCCAGTGTAATCTGGGCCGAGTCAGTTATTGCTAAATTTACTGTAATCAACGTGAGGAAGGCAGAGCTTGATGGACTGCCAAGAATTCCTGTGTGGCAAAAATGAGGAAAAAAAATCATTCAGCAGATAATAATGTGTACGTCTTTTAGCTTCAATTTAAATCATTTTTACTGCCTTACTGACACTTCCAAATGTTGTGAAGCAGCACAATTTAAGTATCACCTCAGTTTTGTGTTCAACGGTGTGTCAGGGGAATAAATAACATCTGCACTTGTAGAATAGAAGGATAAAGGGGAAAAAAGTGATGATATTTTTTTGTAAGTAGCATCATATATTAGTCTACGATACAGTTATTTTGGACATCATTTTGATCAATGCGTTATTAGTTTATGTACTCTCCTTTAAAAGGCAACAAAACAGTCCAACAGTACCAATATTTAGTATAACAGCACTAGCATGTTTGTAACACAATGGTCTGCTTGCTTCAGGCTTGTTCAGAATGGGTTTTTTTGACCAAGCAGGTGACAGGATATGAAAACCCGGAGTAGAGCTGGAGCAGAGGGATTAGGATTATTTGAGCAGAGAAGGGATGTTCCACCACATAATCTATTTCAGGGAGGCTGCCAGCGTTTTTGGTGACATACAAAGCTTAATGCTTTGGCTCCTGTAGCTATTTTTGTCTGTTAAGAACTAAGTAACTAGACTAACTTGTTTGAAATGCAAGCTACTCAATAAGAACTTATTGTTTCTTGATTCTGTTATGGTGATGATCTGATTAACGGCGCCTACAGCTGAATAAAAGCAGTGCAGTGAAATTCAGTACGACACAACTCTTGCTTGTGTGATATGGATTAAATATAAACCTTGTGTAAAAAAACTCATAAATCTACTATGTTAACCAGGCGATATCTGATTTTAACTCTTAACTGTATTTAGTTTCTCTATTTTGTTTCGGTGTATTTTTAAGTGTGGGCGTATGGAGCCACACGAGGTTTTAAAATAAGTCTGTTTGTTCTTGGGAATTTTCAAACATCTAAGTTTTCAAAGCTTTTCCATGTCTGTTAAATTGCTGCTATTCTCACAATGCTGAAGCAATAGAGCAAGATTAGAAACACAGGATTGCTGTCATGTACTCTATGGCGGATGTCTTTTTATGCTTTTAATACTTCTAATTCTTGAAGACAGACAGCATTGGTAAATTTGAACTTTCTACAGCCCCAGATACAGGCCATCAAAGGCTGAAGAATGTGCTACTGTTTGTGTAAGAACATATTTACACAAGTATATTTAGGACATAAAGGCACAAATAGCACTGTTCCTTTGTAAATTTAAACGGCCTGCTGCTTAAAGGTGTTTCAAGAATTTAGCTAAAGACTCATGTATGTTCACATTCTGTCAAGAGCAGTACTGCTAATAAAGCATTTTTAACTGGTACAGTGCAGTGCTAGCAATGCTAAGGTTGTGGGTTTGATTCCCAAGGAAAGCACGTACTCATTAAAAAAGTGCGTAGCTTAAATGCAGTGTTGCATTAGGAAAATTAAACACTAACAGAGCGTTAAACACTATGACCAGTTTTCACCAAATTGTGTGGTTGTTTTGTCCTGTCCTCCTGCCCATTTTGTGGCAGCTGGCAGCTATGTACAAGTTGGCCATCATTTACATTTACATTTTTAGGCATTTGGCAGACGCTTTTATCCAAAGCGACTAACATTGCATTATACTATACATTGAGTATGTGCAATCCCTGGGTTCGAACCCATGACCTTGGCGTTGTTAACGCCATGCTCTAACCACTGAGCTACAGGAAAGATTATCAGTGTCTACTCACGCATGTCATGCAATTGCCTGTATACCCTAAATAAAATGCATCATTTTATGATTACAAAGGCTATTTATGAGTGTGATGCACCCATTAGTGAATCCCACACTGGTGTAGAGTCCTATCTTTTGGAAAGACTAACCATGCTGGTCACCAGTATTGCTTTAGGCATGGCAGCCCATGCTGGTGTCCCCACCAGGATTAGCCAGCTATCTTAACCAGCTACAATTTCATGGTCAACTAGCTTCACCAGAAAGACATTCTTATTGGCCGAGAGTTAGTGAATCAAGTAGGGCATGGTCACTATACACTTGTTATGTGGTTAACATAACCTTAATAATGTTATTAAATTCCATGTGTTTTCTGTCACGAAGTCTGCCATGTTGAAGTAAAATCCAACATGGCCGTCAGTGTTGTTTTTTATTGTAGAAATCCCCCTCTGCAAATCTTAGATGTGTTTGCATTCCTAATTCTCCCAGAAACTCTCAGAGGCATTAATAAAGCAATGCTTTTGTTTTTAAATTGTTCTCACACACACACTGAACCCCCCACCTCCCCCCAAATCCTCAAAGCTGCTATTAAAATCCAAGCACCTGCCTTCCATAATCCACTCCGCTAAGTAGCACTCTAGATCATTTCTGTAATAATCTCTTTTTTTCCAGATTAATGTTTAGCGAATAGCCTCTATTGTGTCTAATTTACTCTTATTTACTTCAGCCATATCCACAGAGATGCTTGCTCAAAGCAATACAAAGCATGTATTCTGCATGTATTCTTTCAGCCTATCTTTGTCAGAGATTTCTCCATCACAGCCATACCTGCATTCCCACTGCATTAGCACCCTTTGCCTCTGCAAGAGCAGTTATCAGGGGGCTTTTTTGTTAGAATGGGTAAACTGTGAATCCAATGGGGCTTTTCTTAGACCCTCTAGAGCTCCACTTTTACATCTCACAACCGCCTATTGTGCAAATAGCAGGGTCGTCAAAACAACACAGGGCCTTATCGCTGCACTTAAACAGCTTCTGTCCACTGCACACCTCTCACTGCTCAACCTGATCATTTTGAAATGTTTTTGGTACCCAAATTTAAGAATTTGTGGAACAGTAATGTGCCATGCTGTGCTGGCGTGTTAAAATCGGCAGTTGTCACCAGGTCACTCACCGCAGCTTTGGGGAGATCTTAAAATGTACGAACACCTAAGGGATAATAAACTGCACTCTGGATGACTGAGACATGCAGAGACGACGCGATTACGAGGCTGATCAAATCTAAAGGACAATTTTGCCTGTGGTTGAAATATTCTGTATAACAATAACAGATGAGATGGGAAGGATTTCTAGTTTTTTGTGATGAAGTTGATGCCTGCAGTGATTCAACAAAATGAATGTCTGTTTAAATGACTATTCTAATTAAAATTTAGGCAATTTAGGCACAAACAAGTTACCTCAGGAGTTCTTTGAGACTTAAATTAGCTCTCATTATTGTTTTGTTATTGTTGAATTTGTTTGCATTTTTTTTAAATGCTTGATTGTTAATTATAAACATGTAATGTAATGACTAACATGTAAACCTTAGTCTTATGGTATTTTGTGTGGACGTTTCTGAAATAGAAAGCTTATGTGAAAAGCTTTAATCTATATCTCGCTTGAAAAGGTCTTTTTTTCTCCACAGGGCATCCCACTGGGTCTGAACGATGGTCACATTTATACCTGGACTGACGGTTTGAGAAGAAGAGACTGGCATGATAACGAGAGCGCCAGGAGAGACGAGCTACGTGTCGGTACGAGCACTAAATCCACTGCCATGACAGAATATTTCAAAAATAAGTAAATGCGCCTCTTCTTTCTGTCAACTGATTGTTGTTCCTCTGAACAACTAAGGAAATGTCATATTATCACAGCGTAAAGAAAAACATCCTGTCTGAAGAGGGATGATTTAATGATGATGTCGGTTTCTATATGGCTTTCATTTGGCACAGGACATTCTTTTAGAATCCCTGCCAAGCCGCCTTTGTAAATCAACTGGTTGCCCCCGTGGCTAAAGAGATTTTATCGATCCCTCTGAATTTACTGCTGGTTAATAATGTAAGGGTGTCTTTTGCAGCATTAAATTTTAGCTGCATTAGGTCCTCAGCAGTTAGGCGCTTAGGTGTTGATTTTATTTTTTCAGACCATTTTTGTCTCGTTTTCCAGGATGCACAAGGTTTTGGCCAAAATCTCAGACTGTATTTTCAATGTTAATTATAGTTGAAATAAGTAACCCTCTTGCATAGACCATCACCATTAAAAAAGCCAAAGAAATAATGATAGCATTGTGCGAGCAATAACATTGCGCTTTATCTCTCCGTGTTTGAATGTGATTATGTCACAGATGCAGCAATCCGATAAAATTCATCATGTTTTCCTCAACAAAAATGTCATTGTGTTGCCTTAGTAGCTTTGCGCATAATCTCTGTTTTCCAAACGCCTCTTGACTGTATTGCCTGTTGGCTGGATGCGTTCTGATGCCGCTTCGCTTTCCCGTTGGGAATGATTAGTAACTGCAGACACTTAAAGAATATCAAATCCTCAAAGCTCATGGCCTACATTCAAATATGCAAAAACTGTATCCTGCAGGTGAAAGTTCTCACCCATGTGAGAAAGCACAGTTAGCAAGAGGCATCCAAAAGCAGGCTTGTTTTATAGTCCTTTGGAATGAAATGAAGTTACTGTATTAAGCAGAGTAATTTGTCAGATTAGAGAAGGGATGGTATCTCTGGCACCTGCAGGCCACACCACGTCCGTCCGCATATGGCCCACCCAGCCCAACTGTTCTGTGTTGACCCGGCGCTTTAAAGCATGCAGCACTGTTATATCAGATGGCTTTCAGAGCACACCATCTGTTGGTGACAAATTCTATGACAGCAGCCTCCATTATAAAAAGCCTCCTGTTAATTTTTCATGAATCTAGTTCATTGGAGATGCCGGTACATAAATCCCAAGGAAGAGTAATGGATCAGCCTGTATCCAGCCAGACAGGACCAACAAATTACACGTGTGCGGATTCGTGTTTTCAAGCTGTCCAAAGTAATCTCGGTTTCACTGCTTGATTACTGCTCAAGCATGCAGTTGGAAGTCATAAAGAAGAAGAGGAAGCCATGTAAGGGCCAGTGTGGCACAGGTTCACTCAGATTCAGAGCTAATATGCTAATGGTTTGGAGTTTTTAGTGAAAATAAAAGCATGCACACAAGCATTATGCAAATGCATGTGTTGTGTCATATTTTCAGAAATATTTTCAATTACAAAAGCTTTAAAAAGGTTGTGGTAACTGAAATATCTTGCTTAGGTTTTTGGCACAACTTAGCAATGTACAGTATAGAGCAAAAAAAAGCATTAAGTGAATACATTGACTTGAGAATGCATAATTCATGGAAGTTCATGGAAGATGTTCTTTTAGATATTGAGAAACAATTCTAAATACTCCGGGTAGTGCTGTTGTCTTCCCTTGTGTGCGGTTTATCATTGCCTAATCCATACCAATACAGATCCAGTATTTTTCAGGTCATTTAAAGAATATTGTGCAGTCCACCGGTTGAAAGTATATACTATAAAAAATAGTATTCTACAACAAATCTTATCATAATGCGTCTGTCATGCACGCTGCACTTCTCAAAGAACAAACCTGCAATGCTTCTGAAGCTTTGCCCCAAAAGTTCTGTACAATAATAAACTCCACACGAAGCTGTTTTACAACACTTTGAAGAGGCAGAAACGTGTACATGGTTACACTGAGCGCTGGTGTGTGGGAGTATTAAAATCTGTAATTTTACATTATGATTTAAATGTTCTCTTTAACTCTGTTATCATGCCAGAAAAATGCCTCAAGAGTAGATGTGAGGTTATCGTAATTATGCACATGGAGAGATGACTTTGCGCTAAAATGCACTAAGGGGTGTATTTAACGAATGAAGCTTACACACACACACACACACACACAAACACACACACACACACACACAAACACAGTTATCATAAAATAGAGAAGTACTCTATTGCTGAATTATTGTCTGAATGCTCCTTATTAGCAGAGCTGGCAAACATAGCTGAATAACATTAGCATGTACGATGACATCATTTGTATTAGCCACTCAAATAAAATCACTCTCACTTGTGTAGAGCCATTAGACAACAGAGCATATTTTCAATAATTCTGGTGGAATTGCATAGTTTAAATAATAGTAAAAATCAAAAATCCCCTCATGGGTTGTTTTGTTTTGGAAACTTTCTATTTTTTGCACATCAAAGCGGATGCCTTGCATTGAATGTTGTGTTCTCAGTATGAGTATTTTTGTAGATCAGACAAAAGATCTGTCAGAACGCATTAATTACATTGGTAAGATAGCGGGTCAATTTTGACTTCACTGCCTTATAAAAAATTGTCATAAGATTATAAAAGAATATCAAAGCGGGCAATATGTTGGAAAATGTAGTACACTGTATATAAATATCCTATTTTCAGTCAGGAAATTTCATTAAAGCTTTTTGATCAGTTTCCAGTCCTGTGCAAGTAAACAATAGAATATTGCTACACTGCTAGTGTAAAATATTAGTTAATATTAATAATAGTAAATAGTCCTTTGACACCCAGTCATTTTGGAACTATATTATTTCTAGGCAATAAAGCATAAAACTGTGTAGACTTGGCTTGTTGGGTCTTAAGACAAAATGTTTAATGCTCTTGTCCTTTGTAAGTCATTTTGTTTCGAATTGCCTTATATTGCTACAATATAAGGCGATTCTCTTTCTGGAAGAATACAACAAGAAAAGTAGTCGTGCCAATGTCGCAGTTGTTGTCAACAGTGTTTTGAGGACTCGACAGATACTGACAGATGAAAATGTTTCAAAGAGCCTGAATTCTATGTTGTGAAAATGTCTCTCTACTTAAATATTTAAGAACTGATGTGGGGATACATGCCAAATTTGAGAATCTATTTGGCACTTAAATGCTGATTGGGAGAAAATAAAATGTTTACAAACTGTATTTAATGATTCAGGCATGCAGCTGTTCACAGGGAAATATTAGTGCCACTGCTCGGTCAATTACCTACTCAGGACATAAGAAAACCATTTAAAGTAGAATATGTTTTGGTGAACAGGTGGTACACATCCTACTTTAATACTACAGTGCTAATTCATCAGGGTGCTATCATTTCCAAAGCCCAAAATACCAGTACACTTTAGTACACAGTGTTTAATGCGATAATGGAAATTCTGTTCCATTATATTCCAATATACCCACAATCTCATTATTTATTGTACATTTTTTTACATAACACAAAAGTAGTTATTAAACAAAATGTCCAAGCTCATTTCCATGCAATGAAAATTAATGGTGACTAGTGATGTGAAACATAAAGGACAAAAGAAGTATCTCACCATAAAAGTAGAGAAGTGTACAAGTCTGGCAAAACATCATAAGAACCAAAGCTGTCATACGGCTTTATAGGTCTTTGCAAAACAGCACATAATCAAATTCACATTACATTTAAGGCATTTACCAGATGCTCCTATCCAGAGTGACTCATGAAAGTTATTCACATGAGGCTCTGGTGATCAACAGATGGCAAGCATGTAATCTGGAACATTATCTGCTAGGAAAAAAAAATTGTTCATAAGTGACTAGAGCAAATAAATAAACCAATACAGATACAGTTGGCCTTAAAGTGGTCCTATTATGTCCTTTTACAAAGTCTCGGTTTTGTTTTGCAGTGTACTTAAAAAAGGTTTTCATGCTTAATTGTTCAAAAACACATATACAGTATAAACACATTATACATTATGGTCCAGTCTGTTGTGATTGGTCACCTGCTTATGTTCCAGAAATATCCCGCCCCTTACCATAAACGTGCACCTCAGCTGTCCTGTAAATTGATAAGTTTTACCTTATCAATTTAACAAGGGGATCAACTAAAACAAGCTTTACAAGCATAAACATCCCAACTCCCATTTGTAGTCCAACGAGCCATTCGTTGTAGTTCTCAAAAACTATGTGTTAAAGAGAATATTCCCCGTTTTAACTTTGCAGATCTGTTTATGCTCAAACAGCAACATTCCACACTAATTAACATTGAAATAGTGAAATCACATAATTAACCCATTAAGAAGCCAGTGCTTTTGTTGTGTCTGAAGATGTTGAAATGGTAAATATTAAGCCTGCCTTTAAAAATTGGGAGAAATTGTCTGATTAATAACTGGTTGACTCTCAATGTAAAATACATATTTCAATGGAGCTGCGACGTGCCAACTTTATTGAAGTTATTTTCCCCTTCAATAAGCTGGTCGCAATTGAATGTGTGTACTTTTGTTGTCACATGTAGGATAAGTTTATTCTATCATTTGGATGTGAGGGCAACAAAGCACAAAGCCCTACTGGACAAGCTGCAAGGTCATAAATTACAAAATATATTTATCAAAATAATAAATATCTTTTATGGTGTTTTTGTGGATTTTGACGGTTCTAGTTACTTTTTGTGGAAATATTGAGCCATTCTGCAAAACACATTTTATTTTGTGTTCCACAAAATAAAAAACAACTGTACAGAATTAAAAACTACATTAGGGTGAGTTATGAATTTGAATTTGAAATGACATTTTTCATTTCGCAATAATTTCATTCGTTTCTCATTTTGAAATTTCATTCAACGAATTTCATTCGTTTCTCATTTTTGGAACTGTTAACTGTCATTAACTTTAACTGACATTCAGCCGGAGTGAGCTTGTCATGCCTACTGTGCCAGAAAAATTCACACTGACTGATTGCAGGGGAGAGCACCTACGGCCAGAATGTACATTGCAAAATAAGAGCCAGCAACTCACACTCAGCATGTTAAAATGAGTATAGGTCAGTCAGCTTTTAGAGAAGGTCTGCTGTAGTTTCTCCGGTTAAGCTGTTTCAGCTGTTCAGCCATAAAAAGTAACATTAACTGTCAGCTCTCATAACAGCACTTCCTGTTTTTGGAGCGATTATTTGTGTCAATGTTAGTACACAAATGCTCAGCTTGCCCACCTCCTTCTGTGCTTAACTCAACATGGTTGCTGTTGTCTGACTGGATCTGTTTCAGGTAAAGGGGAACATGGGAAACCGTATCCGCTTACAGAGGACGAGTGCGATGACTCAGTATACAAAGAGAACGGCTTCAACATCTACGTCAGCAACAATATCGCTCTGGACCGCTCGCTTCCTGACATCCGACATCCAAAGTGAGTAGAGCTAGTTCTCGCAGCATGTCCCCAGAAACCAGCCTCCAGATTCACACAGCTTGAGCCAGACATCAGTATTTTAACGATCTGTGGCAGGCCGCACTTACACAATGTTTTAATTAATGATTTTGTTCTTTAAACGCGGAATTAGTCTATTTAGTGTTAATTGTTCTGGTGATTTCAAGCCTGAGAGATTTTTCAGTTTGTGTACCATTTACTGTCACATGACATAAATAAATAAATAAGGAAGCAGGGATAATTGTAACATGGTTTGTGTATTTATGCATGAAATGTTTAGCCCAAATATTCAGCATTTTATCCCAAACAACTTGTTTGACGCGTCGTCAATCATAAATCATATCAATTAAAGATAACTGAACTTCACAAATATTACAGCCAATATTACATTAATATCACCAGGCCTGAGTACCTTAATGGTAATATCAAACTATCACATCATTGTCATATTAAGGACATTAAATGCTTAATAACATAAAGTAAAATAAATAAATATATCCTTTTGTTAGAAGATACCGGCACCTGACATGAAAACAATAACCTGACATGAAAACAAAAACTGTTGCTATGCAACAGTGTGCAAGAGTAGCTCTGTGAAGAGGTCATAGCTGTACTTAATCATGAATAAATCACATGAGTCACCAATCAGAACCCAGCACTGGATCTTTTTATAATAACAACAGTAAAAGGAAATAAAAGAAGATTTGCATAACTGTGAAACACAATAGTTTGAAATTTACCCATTATTAACAGTGTAATATTACTGACCTAAGTTGTTATATTCATGCAGACAGTAACATAATGGATTTTAAAATTGAAACCAATTCAGGCAGGAAAAAATATAAAATCATGCATGACTTTTAAAGATAAGGAAAGATAACTATTTAAAATAATACATGATTTGATCTATTGTAAATAAAATTACAACCCAATTTTCTAAGTTACTTAAAGGCATTTTACTGAGCACTCTCAAAAAAGGTTTTAATAAAAATCTGTGCCGGTTGTTATCTGAACTATCCATTATTGTGGGAGGTAGAAAATGTAGTTGTGCATGCACTATAGATATATGGCAAAAGTGCAGAGGGTGCATGCATTGTGTATTAACTGATGTTAAATTTATAGTGTGTTATTTTTATTGGTCCTCAGTCACTGAAGTCATGTGACCCTTGCTCTGTCTGGGTTACATCATAAAAGTTTTTTTTGCATTTGTGTTATTTTGTTATTGTTGTTTTGCATACTTCAAAGCAGTGTGCATAAATGGCATGTTCAAAACTGTAGGCAAAATACCCGGATGTGCATCAAATGGACACTATTGTATCACTATGCTATAAATTTAAAAAGTTAAAATAAAAAATACAGAAAAACTGTGAGCAGTGCAGCTATTTTCAAGTGTAAGTGATGTAGGTACAAAAATGTATTTCTTGTGGTTAAATTGTACTTGTTTAACAACACCTGAGTCACTTTGAATAAGTCATATGTGAACAAACGTGATTTACGTGACAGTGCAATCGTGGCGGGTTTGTGTCTGAAATGTATTTTTATAATGTTATCTCACAAGGTGAGATAATCCTCTCAATTTCTCCCTGGTAAAAAAGTTTGTTTCTGGTCCTCCTGCTGTTTGCTGCAAAGTTGTGTGAATCCCTTCAAAGTGCTGCGATGGTGTTCCGGTGAAGAGACTCGTTCGGGGCTTTCATTTACATTCACCACAAAATCCTGTGGTGCTCAGTGTGGAACCTGCCAACAGACAGAATGTGAATAAGTGTCTCAGGGCGACAGAACATGCCTGTATATTTACTCTTAATGCAGGTTACTGAGAGATACCTGAAGTGCTGCTGCTTTAAGTTATTTTAACAACAAGCAAAAAAAATGGGCAGATCTCATGCATTTCTTATCAAGTAAAAAATGCCAATGAGTTTTAAAAACACATTATGTTGCAGAAGACCAGCATATATTTTCAGCTGGTCTAAACAGCATTCCAATAGAACAGTTTTCTGTAGCTCAGTGGTTAGAGAATGGTGTTAACAATGCCAAAGTCATGGGTTCGATCCCAGGGATTGCATATACTCAGAAACAATGTGTAGTATAATGCAATGTAAGTTGCTTTGGATAAAAGCGCCTGCCAAATGAATAAATGTAAATGCTTTTCAACAAGATGCTTAACCTTATAAGCAACAGAAAAAATAACCATTATATTAAAAGTATCAACAGGTTTGAATTTCTTATTAAATCCAAGTATGCAGGTTTGTTTGTTTTCAAACTAAATTAGGTTAACAAGCTTGTTAGAGTAGTACAGGATGACATCAAAAATGACATCACGTAAAGCCAAAATGTAAAACGTAAAGATTCATTTGCAGGCCAGATTTAAGGTTAAACTGTTAGCATTTAAGCTGTTAGCATATAAAGCTATGCCTGGTGTTGTGCTGCCTCCATTAATAAGTACTAAAAGGGTGTTGTGTGCTGGTATAATGCTAAGGCACAGGGCTGGTCATCGTAACGTTGGTGGTTCTATTTTCACACATTGAGAGCCATGAGCCTTTACCACAAAGCCATTGAGGAATCCACTTAACTCCAAGTTTCTCCAAGAGGATCATAATAAATTCATGATGGTGTTCCATCACGTAGAAGTCATAGAAATATATTCCACCAACCCTGGTCATGTGACTCTAAATAACAATTTTATTACATTATTCTATTCTTCTATATATACATTGTTGCTTTAAGTCACTATTTTAAAAAATTGTCCTAAAATTGGTGTTTTTCAAGTACTTAATTGAAATTCTCTCAGCGGCTGGCTTTTGTTCTTACCCTGAACTTAGTTCAATTAATCAGTCAGTAGCTGATTACTGCAGTGGGTGAATTAGGTCTGCTGGTATAAGAGTAAAGCAAAAAATGTCCACTTGAGGGTCTCGGGGAAAACAGTAGACTTAACAGTGATGGGATCTGACATTCAGACATACGTATACACAGGCATTATTATTATTATACATATTTTGCATTATTATTAAAAGCATTATTATTATTTTATTATTATTAAGCATTATAATATTATTATTAAGCATTATTATTATTATATTATTATATACATATTTTGTGCTAGACTAGCACACTTTCCATCCCACAACATATTGTAGCCTAAATCCTGAACTTATCCTGTCTTATATGCCTATTCTGGGCATGTCCCACATGTGACATGTTCCAGTAATGCACACGACACTATCCAGCTATTACTATGCAAATAGATGCCTCTGTCTTCCTGGGCTGTATTTCGTAATGTATACTGATCTGACAGGTCAGAAGGGGCTGGTTTAGATGCTGGCTCGTCACTTCACCATGTCAAGGTTCTCAGTGCGCCTCTGTGCTGTTTTTGTACTTTGTTGTTTTGGTTTCTTGTTTTTCTATCGCCGTCTAAATAAAACGTTAATAAATCACAGCGGCCTGAGAATGATTATTGTATGGGGGTGTATGAATTAGGGCTGGCTTGTCACGTTTGTCAGGGTGCTGAATTGGAGAGACCGGTATGAGCCATAAAGTGCCACTTCATCTGTCAGTGGCGGCTTTGTCGGAGCTCAATTAGCATGCAGATTTCGGAATGCTTTATGAGAGCATTGAATCTGAAGGACCTCTCAAAACATTGATTTATGATCTGAGCTCCGTCGCCATGGCCCACGGCATTTGTGCGGTCTGCACCGGTCCTTTTGTTTTCAAATAATGCTTTTACAGTTTGGCAAGACCTAGCGCAATAGGCGACAAGCTTAATGTTTCGCACATTATTGTTCTAACGAGGCTTCGGTAATGTTGGGAGTGCTTTACAATATGTGGATTAAACATTGATGCTCTGATAAAGCATTTGGTGCAATGCATAATGGGATTTGTAGTGTTTGTCTGCTTAAATCTCAGTCTCTCTCTTTCTTTTCTCATTTTTAGCTGTAAGCAGAAGCTGTATCTTGAAAAGCTCCCAAACACCAGTATTATCATCCCCTTCCATAACGAAGGCTGGTCCTCCCTGCTCAGAACCATCCACAGCATTACCAACCGAACACCAGACCACCTGATCGCTGAGATCATACTGGTAGATGACTACAGCGACAGAGGTAAGACTCAGAGCTGGTGCCTGTTGTTTTTCTCTGAAAGCATCTGCCTGACATTAGGGTGAGCCTTTAGTGCTTTCTTCATTAGCTGCAGGAAATTACTTTTGAATGGGGCTTCGACTGTACTGGGTCCTTGTGTGCCAAAAAAGGGTTTTCGCAGTCAGAGAGGAGAAATTTTGTTTGGAGAAAGATTGGCTATTGTGTGTGTACCCTTACAATGCTGTAAATTCAGTTTGGTTACTAAATGTACACTGACAGTGCACGTTTTAATTCATCTCCTATTTTGAGTTATTAATACTGTTCACATTTTACAATAATAGTACGGTAATCAGAGCTATGAAATACCACATATAGAGGTTTGAGAGTTAGGTTGTGACCATGTTATATGTGATATGTTATAAATGAGCATCTTCAAGGAAGCTACTCCTTGTCTAGATTACATTTCTGCACACTGTGAGAGTTCTTCGTAAGGGATCCACCTGAGGGATCCACCTAAACAGTTCCCAAGCACTACTAAAGCAGTTCTCCTGCCTGCTGAATACTTGTTGGCTGATTTTCTTCACTACGGTCTAACTTGCAAATTTTATTTATTCTTTTATTAGCCTAGGATTTTAGTTTTGCTAACAATTAAAAACAAATCTGGCATATTTTCAAAACTAATTAAAAACGTTTTACCACACGCATAAAACCGTCTGGCTGGAAGTGTAACTGTTTTATGCTCAAGCAATGCATTTAACATAGCGTGCTTTGCAAATAGTGCCAAAAGTGGAAATGTTTGCCTTTTAACTTGTAGTTTTACAAAAATGTTTGATAGTGGTATGTAGTAAGATGTACTTCTGCCATCATGATCAGATCTGGGCTGAGAGACAAACTGATAAAGATGTTGTGCGGCGTAGTGCGAAACACTGCTCTGCCTTTTGAAGCAGCATCCCAATACTTAACAGGATAAATCAATGTAGACATCCCACCCCACAATGCCCCTCTGTACTACAAGACATCCCAGCCAATAGCCAATAGCAACTCACAGCTGGTGCCCAGCACTCCTATAGAGGAAGCACAGGACCGCATAGTGAGCTATAGTGATGGTCTACTCTGCTCTGGCACGCTATTTTCCCACTACAATACTGATGTCCAGCTCAAATGAGTTGTCATTAGACTGAGAGTCATCTTACACTGTTTGACTAATGATGATAAACAGGGTCTGTTTTTATTATACAGATGTGATGTCGGTGTGTTGACGTTCTAGTGTTTTGTAATACAGTGTTGCTCAATCCGTGTAAGGCCAGTTGGCATGGATGTGTGTGACTTCACTATGCTAATCATTGCAAGCTCATTGGTCAATTCTGTGTCAGATTTATAATGAGCTCATATGAGACACAGATTTTCTCTCAACAGATTTTTGACCTGAAGCAAGAGTAGCAATGAACTCTCAAAGGAGAGAAAATGTCAGTATTTTGGCATTCCAATTCCTTACAGTTTTTGTAGATCTTTCACTGGCAAAAGCGCAAAGTCCCCTCTGAGTCCATATGATCATCTTATGAGTCATTTTGTGATGATGTTTTAAAGACTTTAACCCTCAGAGGCTCATTGCAGCAAAAATAAAAAAAGTTTGAATTAAAAAAATACCTTTTACTGGGTATGGGTTAAAACTACATATAGCAGCACATCACGCTCTGAAAGGTATCATAGCAACAAGCTGGGAAGGAAAATATTTACAATTTCAATCTCCCAGCATGCCAAAGTCACTCAACATGGTCGCTGCCTACCGACAGCTTTTCTCACTGATTTGAATCACATTTAGCTGTCTACCAAGGGTGTAACCTATAACTTTGTTTATCACAATTCTCAGCATGTTAAGTGATAAATAATAGCAATGTTTCAATAAATGTAAATTATACATATTATTTAATTACAAATTATCTAATGGAACTGGTCTTAAAGTAACAAACTGAAGGTTTAGCTTTTAAGAATACCAGAAAGCTTACACACAGGTGCGACTATGCTGATGACACATGGGTGTGAGTGAGGTGCACAAATGTTACAGAATCCCGAAATCTAAGAGATTCCCTGCTTTGAGATTAACATACCCAAATTTTAGCCTTCTAACTTGCTGACTTCTAAACAAAGTCAAAGCTTAAGTACTTAATTATAACAGTGATGCAACCTTGAATGCACAGCTTTGCAATTTTGCTGCATTTTTATAACGTCCCCCAAAAGCAAAATATGCATAAACATCATGCTTTTATAACAGTTTTTTTTTTCAGTCAGACTAATTCATAACTTACAATTTTTTCAGATCTTTTTTTAGACTTGTAGCAATGAACGGAAGTTTCTTCTACCAGTTTGTGAAAAGAATGAATGAGCTTTTCGGTACCAGCAATATTTTGGTAGTTACACTTCACTGTACACTAAAGTGTGACCGATAATGGCCTAATGCATTTCAGAGAAAATAAACACCTGTCAGTAGCTTAATCAGTCTCTCTAATTTAACTCTCTCTCTGTCTACACACACACACACACACACACACAGCTGGTGGCTGTTGCTTCCTTTTTATCTGCATGGGCATTTTTGAAACTGTCCAGTACCATCAATCACTACAGCTAGAAATTGAGATGGATCTAATTAAGAGAAGACAGGCCAGACTGACTGATAGAGTGCCACACAACTGCCACTCATAATCACCGTCTCTAAACAAAACCAAACATGAAGTGGATGTAAAGTGGGATGGAGTTATTGATTCACCCTTCCTCGCGATCTTCTATTTAGCAGCCCTCATGATATCCATGCAGTTTGATATCCATGCAGGTTTCAGAAATAACTAGGCATACACACTCGTAAAAAGACCTCAGAAGGGCTTCTTGCTTTGTAATTAATTTCTGTGGAAATGCAGAGCGTGTTGTTGTTCCTTCGACTTGTGTGAAGTATTTTTAGAAGGCGGCTAAAGTGGAAGCTTGCTGTTGTCTGTCTCACTGCCAGCTCGTCTGTTATTAGAGAAAAGCATTTCTACCACTTAATAATAGCGAATACACATTTCATTCATAGCACGCATTTGATTAATAGAGAAAAATCCGCGTTGTGGAACCTCACAGTAGCATTCAGTACTGTGAAGGTGCTCATCATTGCGTGTTTTTCAACGGCCCTGGTGTCTGGTTAAGCTTTGGAACTATTTCTTTTTGCCTATGTGTTTAGCAAAGCTGTAAAGTCAACGAAGTGATGATTAAAAAGCCATTTTTTCCCCCTGCTAATAGATAGTGTTCAATTAGAACATGTAATTAAAGCTTTGACTTCACAGGGCCTTCTAATGAACCGATATTAAATTGCTACCGTAAAAGATGCCATTTGAGAGACAGCGCGACACAGCAACAAGCGCGTCAACATTCATTTTCTCTAAAGGCTAATTAAACCCCCATTGGTATTGCATCGGAAAATCAGACCGTATTAGTTTTATATTGCTAAATGCATGCATCAGCCTTTCATTATGGCCATTTCTCTTCAAACAGAGGAAGAAGATAAGTAGTGCACTTAGGGGACAATAGCGTGTCACAAAAACACATTTACGCTCTGTTGTTTGTGAACACAGCATTGGAAGTGTCACATGTAACTAGAACTATAAGCAGACTTAACTCCAGTTGCCTCTAGTTTGTGTTTTTACCTGCAGGGAGTGGAATTTGTTGTAATTACTGGCCAGCATTCATATGTCCTTTCAAAAAGCTACAGATCACACAATTAGTATGGCACAAAGGATTGTCTGGCTACTCCTGGACATAGACAGACTATACATACACACACACAAAGAGACAAACACAGATTCACAGTTTTGCCGGCACACCTTGACAGCAAATAATTACGCTATTTGTTCTGCGAATGACAAAAGAAGATACTGCAAACCAAATGCGTTCCCTTCTATAAGAACATCTTTGAGCTCTTCCACAAAAGTGATGTAAAGAACCGAATGGTAAAATCGTTGCAGTAACACGATGTTCAGACCTCTTCTGACGTGCGTTTTGGTAAGCACACGGTGGGATATTGACCACTTTGCAAGCCGAGCCTTTCAGAGTCTTCTGCCAAGACAACATAATTATTACAATCACCTCACCTCTTCGTAAGAGCACACACCTGCACACCGTCAAACACTTCACACAGCAGCCCAGGATGTTACTTAAAGAGAGAGAGAGCTCTTTTCTCTTATCTGTCAGTGTTTTAGCGAGAAACCCCATCATGCATTGCTGCAAAGACGAGCACAAAGCGCAAGTGATTTTTCTGCAGGTAATTTAGACATGCATTCGCCCTTCAACTTCTTTGTCTTGGAAAAACAATGATAGAGTAAAGAGCGGGTGATTTGTTTCTCTGGTTAGGACCCCTTAAGTCACTCTTTAATTGTATGTGTTTGCTATTAGCTAAAAGCCATTACGTCTAGTAAGCGTTGGGGTAAATCACCCCAAAATACAGGGATTATCTAAGCAATAAATGAATCAGGGTGAAGAGAAAATCCATTGTCTAATAGTTTTTGCACAGGAGGCAACTAATGTACCCTAAGCTGGTTGGGCTCAGGATCAGCCTCAGGGATCAATGTTCTTAAGCCCAATCAAAGCAATTCCGTCACATTATTTGGCTAGAGTAATTGCTTGGACTAAAAAGTGCAAAGTTTACCCCTAATGAGATTGACCTGCGGAATAAATGTGTTCCCTCGCTTTAAAGATTATACTGACTTCTTTTATCCCCGGGCGCTTTTTAAATCGACGCTTCTCGCGCATCTACTTCTAATGGCTGGCGTCATGAAAACATTGATTGTGCGTATCTCACGATAAAACTGCTCAGTTTCCCAGTTGTCTTTAATTTAAGGACATGAATCTCTGGATTAGCCAATAAGTGTTTGTACATCACAGGTCTTAGCTTCCCATTAGCAACAGTACACCACTGCACTCCAGTCTTCTAAGTGGGTGATAAGACCGCTTCTCTTTGTGTTGAAAGTCCACTGATTTGGCGTTTAATGTGTGGAGATGAGCCAGAAGACCACACAAAGAAGAGATAAGACCCACCTGGATGCCCTTGGACATCCCGTGCTCTGCATAGGTGGAAATGACAGCATCTCTCTGGAGTGGCCATAGATGCTATCGATTAGAATGTGCAAAAGAGACAGTGATGTACTTTCTGTCACTACCACTCCTCCACGTTATGAAGGTTTAAGGTAGAAATCAATCCTCTCATTGGCCGCCCCATGGAGGCTGTCAATAGTCATAAGTGCCTGACCTTCCCATCAAAGTTTGTGCCCCTCATCAAGCTCGCAGACTCTGGCAGATATCGGATATAAAGCTGCATCCATCAATCCTGTGCCAACACAGACAGAGTGATTGTCATGGTGACAAAGCTTTTGAGTAGTTTTCATATGAGCTGAAGTGTTGATAAAGCTAATGACAACAGTCAGGGGCAGATGTTTAGCAGAAGTTAGCAAAACAAAACATTCTATTTTAAGCGTCACCATACAGAACTACAGGAACTGTGTTGTGACTACAACAAATACAAAATAAATCAAAACTGTGATATTTTAGCATCTCAGTGTAGTCACTGCTTGCCTAGAATTTGCAAAAATGTTGCCATTTTATCACCCAGCGTCTTCAGCCGTCACATGGAGATGCTTTAGAAACAGTAATGAAGGCGTTTCTTTCTATGCTGGGCTATTATTGGCTGCCTTTCTTTATTACTCCGTCCTAATCATCCATAAAAATGTATTACAATTTTGGCCTGATTTTATCTTTGTCCTGTAACAAAAGAAACAAAATAATGTTGCCACAGTTACAATGCTGCTTTTAACCCGCAGTAACATTTAACCTGATTTAAGGTTGCAGTTTGTTTTGTCTGGTAATTTCCCCAACAGACCTTATGGCCTTCATTTCCCATGTACTGCAGTTGGCTACAAGGACAGAATTGTCTACTACACCGATCGTCTCCACATCTTAAAAAATCAGTGCTCAGAACTGGTCTTTTCTGAGAGAATAGTTATGTCTTTTTCCCACTTTACCACTAAGGTTTTGTCTTCATGTTCTTCCAGCACTGCAGCGGTGAGGAGCACTGTTTTTATTTGCATTATCTCCTAAATGGAATGACCTTAGAAAGCATGTGGGGAGGATATAAATTTGCGGAAGCTATTTCTACCTAAAAACGAAAAATGTTTTGTCTGTGTAACCTAATGGAGTTTGGTTGATTTAAGACCAGGTTAAGGATTCTTAAGGGGCCTTTCAAACTTCCTTAAGATGACTTGAAATGATTTGAAATGAGAGAGAACAAGCATTATTTATTCTCTCTCTTTTATTTATTTTTATAACAAATAGGCATGTTTCTTGATATGTCAATACCTAGAATATTCTATTGGGTAGAAATTGTGAGAAATGGGGTGCCTTCAAAAATTGTTGTGAATGATGGGTTGAAGTCAAAAGGTAGAGAACCACAGATCTAGACTATTGCTTTATTTCTCTCTAATTACAATGGCGTCTGTTAAATGTTGTTTATTTTCAGGCTTACAGTAAAGGTGAAACATCTGCTTGGTTTTGGAGTTTGGTGTGTGTGTGTGTGTTCTCTGGTTTTGGTGACCTCATCACACGCGTGATACCAGGGCTGTGCTCCTGAGAGGTGCCCTGCTGATTAATGGAAATGAAATGAGTTGGGCCATCACTCCCTTTGGACACATTAGACAAGTGATTGGTTGAGTTTTCCTCTCATTTTCCATGACCTGCTCATACAGTTTCATGCAGCTGCAGCCCTGAGGCAGGTAGATAAAGCAAGTAGCTGTCCACTAAATAGAACAAAAGATTCTATGGCTTTGCTATTATATCTGCTTAGGCTGTAGTTTCAGTGGCCTAGGGAATGGCTACAGTAACAGAACAGTCACATTTTAATGATCTGTTGAGTTTTATTTAAAAGATATTTGACTTGTAGATTGTGTTAAGGACCTGAGTTTATGAAGGGCATTTAAGCCAATTAAAAAGAGCTTTTGGCAGAATTAAAAGCAACACATTATAATTGGATAAGACCATAATAAATATCCCTTCAAAATATTATTAGCACTTTACAATAAGACTATATACAAACAAAAGAGTTGCAACTAACTGGAAAATACTTCAGAGCATTTATTAGTTTTGGATGAATTTAATAAAGACTAGCACTTGAGACTAGAATGTACAATGACATTTGTTAGTGCATTATGAGCTAAGATAATATATAATTAAATATATATAATATAGAAATTAATATGTACACAGTAATTTCTTTGTGTACGCTGGTCATTTTAGCTTCGTAGGAACAAGTCAAGTCATAGAGGCTATACAAGCACGTTACAGAGAATTGAACAGTATTCGTCTCAACATGGTGGTCCCCATGAGGTCACCACTTCATGTAAAATAAATCATCTTTTATTAAGCAACTGATTTGACTGGGGTCTTCATCTCAAGTGTGTGCACTTGATTTTAATCACATTTATGAGAAGTCCAATTAATTGTCTATATCATTTAAATGAGAAAAATTACTGCGTGCATCTTCAAAATTGACCACAATTAATAATGATGTCAAACGCAGTGGTTCGTTGTCAGTTCATGATTCTTTATGCATTAACTAATGTTAACATATAGAAACCTTATTGTCAAATGTTACCAATATATTAACACTGTTTCTGGGTCAGCACACATCAATTGCTCCACACACGTGTTCTACATATTGGGCACAGTGGACACAGATCTATAGATAGTGCTACATTCAAAGATTCACTATTTTTCTCTGCAATGTCCGCAGTCCACCAAAGTCAGTCTGGTACCTTGACAGGCGCAGCTTTTATAATGAGATACATCTACGCCCCACACTGTTCAATCAGTCTTCTCAGGTAGTCCATTTCCTTGGCTGTGGGAGGTGGGGAAATATTCAGGCGCATGCATCAGTAGTCCTATTATTGAAATCAGCAGCTACTCTCCTTAAAAGGTGCAGTCATTAATCAATCATTACCGGAACATTGGCTTTATTATTTGCTTCATTACCAAAGCTCTACCTCTGGCCACCACCATTCTGTGTGCATAAGTGGAATCTAATGCGGCAACCAGTACCATTCTCCTGTCATTATGTGAGTACTAGAGGTCCATTGTTGCAGATCGCGGATAATTTTCTCACCCTCGTGGCCACCAGTCAACCTACAGCCCTCTGTAACCACGTTTTATTGTGTCAGCCCTTTTCAGCATTAATTCATTGTGTCGCCACGTGCGTTTCTGAAAGGCGTGCGAATAAAGGGCTTAAGACTGCGGTCAAACTTAATGAAAGTTTTACAAAGCTTCTTCAGAGAGTCGGCACTCATGCGGTTACTAAGCTTCAATTATAACTCGCATCGATTCTTACATTTACAGTGACCATCTCGGAAGTGATAAGAGGAACACATCTCTGGTCATGGAGATCTAACAGGGCGATAACTGACCCGCAGTCGTCCCGGCTTGATGACTTTTATCAGAGTAGCTGTAGCGAGACCCCCTAACAAGATTCATTGTTTCTTCTTTGCAGAATTCGGAAGGGTTATCAGGAGCCGTCAACTAGAGAGAAACCATTGCAATTATCATATCATTGCTAGCTATCGATTTCCCCCTCGTCTTTAAAATGGGGTATCAAAAGAACAGCCAGCACCAAACAATAAGGATTTCTGCTGTCGTTCACCATGTCGGCTTGCGAAACTGAGAGATGGGTGGAAATTATTCTCCATTTAGGGCAGTTGTGTCGCTGCTCAATGTGAGGCCATTATTGTCCTTGAGAAACAGAGTAGCATCTCTGTAGAGGAGCAAACACCATCATGGGGGAGTGTAAAAGCAGCTGTGATGGATGTTGTTCAAATATAATGATTGAACTTGCAGTCTGCTGGGTGGAGGAGGAGGAGGTAGAGGCCGTTGTGTGGAGGGAGGTTATTGGCTTCTGCCTTCACTTGGCCTAGTCAAGTAAAATTGAGCTGGGAAATAAACTGCCACACACATGTGGCGCCCCCAAAGAAACTCCAAAATTGAATATCGCTATGAGAAAACAGGACTACCTTGACTTGAATGCAGCTGCGGCCAGCGCAGTTATTTATTTTGCCATAAATGAATCTGCCACAATGCCTCTGCCACACTTTCGGTGGTAGATTTGAAAACTGGGAGGTTATCATCGTTACTATTTCAGCGCAATAAGCCACATGTCTCCAGGCTGATTAGGAGTTTTCCTGTATGCCTCTGATTGTGTAATGATCAGCTAATTAGCAAGAGCAAAGGGCCATGCTGTGGAGCATTCACCATAGCTGCTAATGCTGGTCTGGCACAGCAAATAATGCTGTGCCCCACAGGAAGCACACACAATAACTGTACAGTCGTAGCATTAGAGCATGTAGCACTTAATGTTCTTTTGTATTCTTTTTTATGGATGAAGTACTGCGTCGTGTATAAGTTGCCAAGTGTATTTATACACATTTGTTAAGGGATCTACGTGGCTGCAATGCGTATTGCCAATAAATAATAGAAAACTGTACAGCAGAGAGCTGCAGCTATAGCTTAAGTCGTATTAATTATACATTAACTATGAGCTATTGAAATTAACATCATTTTTAATGGCTGTTTAAAGGCACAGCAGTCTCCCTTACAATGCTTTTACTGTCTTCATTATCGTGGTGTATAAGGAGCAGAAATTATAGTGCATTTTTTATGTATAGTCATACTGTATCATTGTCCAAAGATCTATCAACATAAACATAAAGGTCATATCAAAACCATCTCATCAAGTCACATTGAATATCTGGGATTGAAAATCAAATGTAAGCCATTGAACATGTTAGCTCCTTGTAGCTCAAAAATGCTTTTTCCTCAGATCATGCAAGGATAAAATGATACATGAACATATTTTGCCCAAAATCCAAAGAACATACCAAATACTGTGATTTTCACTCATATTGTTATGCTAATAGAATCAGAATATCATTTGTAATAAAACATGTTTAAAACAACAAAATATGGAAGAAAACACCATTTATCTAGGTTGCCACAGCTGAGCTCAGTCTAGCCCAGCAGAACTTTAACTGTTATGACAGTGAAAAGCACTTTGTTCCACTATTTGGAGATCAAAACAAGGAAACTCACAGACCAAGATGGGCCAGCTTGGCTCTTCTGATGTCAGAACTGTGCAACCAATGTAACAGCACAGAATAGGAGTAAAATAGGTGGACAGTACAGTATATCAGCATCAGTACTACTGGCATTTCCATTAGCTGAATCTTACACAAAAGTCAAACTTCAATCTAATTCCATCTTCTAAGGATCAACGATGAGCATCAAGATTCTGGTGCGGAATGCTGACAGATGCCCTCATGTAGCACATTGTAATCTGAACTTCGTGACAGCCAATGAGACCAGGAATTTTGTGCAACGGCGCGTACTGTTAAAAGCAGACAGGTTGTGGACCAGAGCGCCGTGCATGGTCACACTGAGACTGATGAACGTGCCGTTTGACCGAGATAGGCCCATTTGTTACTGTCCGACATGACAAATCATTGCACATGGACACTGGGCCAGTTTGTGGACTATGCCACCACAACAAAGCTATTGGTAATTCTAATGGCCACTATGTGCAAATGTGACATTTCTTTCATAGTCTTGCAAGTATCTTCTTGCTGCAGACGATTCTGCGTCATTAAGTTTAAAAGGCTTTGTTTAAGCATGATATTCAGGCAGGGGCCCGTCAGTTTGATTCGCATTACTCACACAGCATAATAAAGGGGGAATAGACACAGAATGATACAGAATGGCATTAAAATCACTTTGTACTTCAATGAAATTCTTACATGTTATACATTGAAGTTTCCAAAAAGCCTGATTGCTATAAATAGGAGCAAACCACGTTTTTTTATCCTCTAATACTTTTAAATAGCGCACCTCTTAGAATGACCCTCTCCGCGCACAGATGTTTGATCGAACTGGTTTTATATTCTCCTTCCCTGCTGTTCTGCGCTTTGATGTCCATTTTTGAGTCTGCACATTTTTCCGAGAGATTTTCATAGACCGGCTGTGCGTCGCTGTTGAAGAATTTCCATGCGCTTGCAAATGCGGTTAATTGCATTTGCAATTAATTCCTTCGGCAAATGATGGTCATGATAAAAGTGAAGGTGACTGTTGTTGCTACTCAAGTGTGACTTTGTTAATTAAATCTGAGCTAAGCACGGTAAATCCTCTGGTATTTAAAGGTTATAATCACTTGTTTTATCTGTGTTGTTAGGTTTATTTCTGTACACTATATGGCCAAAGATATGTGGGCACTTTATTCTAATTAATCTGTTGGGCTATTTTTTAGGTACATTAAACCGAGCACATAGCCATGCAGTTTCTTTAAATAAAAGTTTTACTAGAGTGGGTTGTACCTTTTCTGTTCCAGCATTATAATGCCTTTGTGCACAATGAGAGTTCCATTAAGAAAAGGTTTATTGAGTCTGGTGTGAAAGAGTAGCCATTGAACAATTTTGGGATGAGTTGGAATGCTAATTGTGAGCCAGGCCTCATTGGATTTTTGATCCAAGGACTTTAATCATGCTTTTGTGTCTGAATGAAAGGAAATCCCTGCAGCCACACAACGTCTACCATAAAGGCCCCCAAGTGGAAGCTGTTATTAATGCCTAAATTAAATGGCAAAAGAAAAGCATAAATGTGCATTGTAAATGTTCGGTTTTCCTCCACATCTTTTTATCTATGTAGTGTACCTTCAAAACTGCAGCCAACCAATAGATATAGTCGACGTGGAGATGAGATAAACAGCCGAGCATCTTAGCGAGTGGGTTAAGTCTACTCTGCAGCTCGAACAGACAGGAGGAGTCACCCATGAGAATCTCCCTCACTATATAAACATGCTGAAGCTCAGCACAAAACAAGAGTGTTTTCTGCTTACTAAACCCAGTGTGGAGAAGTCAA
>JAZGTI010001079.1:0-49054 GCA_036877585.1 Botia kubotai | reverse complement strand
GACTACTGGATCCGCACCTCCTTACCTGCTCTCACTTCTTCGCACTTATGTGCCCACCAGAAACTTGCGCTCAGCTAATGAACGTCGCCTTGTGGTTGCATCCCAACGAGGGAAGAAATCACTTTCCCGGATTCTCTCTTTCACTCTGCCCGGTTGGTGAAATGAACTCCAGATCTCCATCAGAATGGCTGAGTCATTAGCCATTTTCAAGAAACAACTGAAAACTCATCTTTTACGTCTTCACTTCCTTGACTAATTTACTAACACACCGCCACTTCTACTTCTTTAAAAAAAAAAAACTTCTTATGCTTTGTTGAAATACCTGAGACCTGTCTATAGCACYTRTCTATCACTGTTGCCTCTTATTGTAATTGAAGTTGCTTCCTTGTCCTCATTTGTAAGTCGCTTTGGATAAAAGCGTCAGCTAAATGACTAAATGTAAACTCTATAAAACTGTAAGCAGGACTGAGCACACCTGTTAAAGATCTTTAGCCTTCAGGTCAAGTCAAAGAGATTATATTAATCAAATAAACACACATAAACTGCTGAATATACTCCAGATTTGATTTAAACTTGTACTCTTGAAAGTCATATGAAGTTATCCCCTTCACTCATTTATACCCCTTATTGTGTTTTACATGTATAAACATTGGTTGTTGGCCTAAAAACACCAGTTCCGGGTGATTTGTGACCCTTAGCAATCTTGTAGAACAAGCACTAAATTTAAACGTTTTATTAGCAAAATAATAATTATTATTTTAATCAAAATGAAGAATTATTATTTTTTAGTTCTGTAACCCAAGGTGTCATACAGCACTGAAATAGGTTCAAATGCGAGAAGCGTGTTTTAAGAGTGTTGTTCGCTCTTAAAACACTGACGTCATTACTGGATGAGGCAGGTGAGCTGGTTTTATTTATGTAACCCGCAGCAGCAGGACACAGATGGTGTTTTCCTGTTGACGCCCCTCATGCATCTCTCACACAAACACGCAGCCCACACACAGACGCAAGTATTTCCTGCAGTTACTGGCACTACAGGTCAACCAATGACAGACAGCCAGTGACACTTCTCATGTTTGTTTTACTGTTCAAGAGTCTTTTAGAAACATTATGCTTCAGACAGACTGAAAGAACCTGGTTTTAAAACAGAGGTTTACTCACGTGTCTTATCACAGACCACACCAATTAATACATCAAAATTCATATTGTACATAAAGAACAGGAAACCTGTTTTTTGCATTTCAATATAATTTCAATGACAATTAAGATTTCCGCTCATGATTGAATGTTTGTTTTTTTGTTTGTTGCTTATAACAGTAATGTACTGTAAATGTAAAAAAGTATTCAAATGATACTTTGTAATGATACTAATTATTAAATTGTCATTTTAAAGCATACTCTTTATTTCTTTCTTTTGTTGTTGGGGTGAAATATGATCCTGACATGTACTTGAGAGGTTTTATGAGATTTTGTGTTTTGTAAATACAATTATTGCCTAATTTAGATTATGAATAGGCTTGTTATTTCAGCAGCATACATATATTCCTCATAATATTTCTTAAAAGCCATTAAGATTATAAATTCAGATCTATCAGTCCAAATTGTGCATAAAAATAGCACATTGTTAATCTGAATAAGTGCCTTTGTATACAAGCCACTGAAAACTGCAGCCAAGACCCAAGAATAACACAGTTAACATATTCAACTGCCAGTGCATTGATTACTCAGCTAAATTGAGATGTGCCCTTAGCATGCATTGACCTGCTGCAGTTTTAATGGCAGATGAATTCTGAATGACTGTACTTCAACCTTCTGTCCTCTGCTTCATCTGGAATGTCACGTTTGACCTGAAAGCTTTGGTTCAACAGACTGTCTGCTGCCAGTGAGGTGATCTAGCTGAGGAGCCCTCAGAGACGAGCTGCCACACAATGTCAGAGTCATTTCACTGCATCTTTATGTCCTGTGCATTTGGACATGAGTGTGTATGAGTGTGTGACAGTCCTTATCACAATCATCAAGGTTGTGTGTGTGTGGGGGGGGAACACTGTATCCTCTAGCTCTGCATGCATGCTATTTATAGACCGGCTTCAGATTCTAACAACCTGCGCTTTGAGACACGGAAAGAGAGAGAGAGGAAAAAACAATGAAACATTTCGTTGTGGGAAATGAAATTTGCACGTTCGTTGCACGCTTGTTTATGTTAACATGTACATGCATCACTTGTTTGTCTGGCGAGTCGGATCTGAGTCACGTCCAGAGGGGATCAGGAAATACAGCTGCTAATTACATATATAGTCAACTTTAGAAGTGCTTCTGTCAGCCTGTCTTTCCTCTGACGCTTCGACACACCTACAGCTAACACACTCAAGAGAATCAGCCCTAATACACACCGTTTCATTTGACTTATGCAAAGATGTAATCAAATATCCACATTGATGGACTGCTAATCTGAACATGTAAATCTGTGTTGGTTATGGCCCTGTAAACTGCACTCATTAACAGAGCTGTTGGTGGACAGTGTGTGTGCTTTCTATCTCACACCCACCCCTATGTTTACGCCTCTGTGTCTGATAGATAGTGCTGCTGACTCAAAGACATTAGAAGATTGTTACTCACAAAGGTAAGAAGTCCAGACGTCAAGCTGCAGGTGAATCTGTAACACACAAATGAGCTGACATGAGTGATTTATTGAAATAGACAGGACAAACGTTTTGAACCCTTTGCTTTGGTATTGTAACTCTGTCTGTTTGTTCTCTTTTCTTTCAGAGCAGAATTTCAAAAACACCAGGGACAATATATCCATTCACTGCTGAAGGTCATTAACAGCCCTAAAACACACATCGGACAGTATTCAGGATGATTCTGCTGACTTTCTCTGAATATGCATTTCCCCCCTCATTCCAGAATCAATTATGGATAACTCCAGAAAAACAAGCTCTTTGTCCACACTCTGATTTCACAAGGATTGGGAGAGGCTCGGATCTGTTCTGATGGAATATTTTTGGACCTCTCTGGTGTCATCTTTTTTTTCTTCAGTTCTTTTGCTAAATAAATCTGAAGAAGAAACCAAAGTACATCCACGCTTTGTGTGTGGACAGTAAACAGCAAATTTAGCGTGCACTGATTTTCTCTATTGTTGTACATCAACATAATAATCTTACTATAAAAAAACACTGCATAATTTCATGCACATAAATATTTATGTTAAGCAACTGTTTTGCTTAACAGTTTTGCTTCTTAGGAGTACATACTGTGAATGTTATTTTGTGGATTTCTGTTGTCCAATCAGCATTTTGTAATGTCTTTTGAAAGATGAAGTTAAGCAATTCTTTAAAGTGAAAAACAAAAACAAAGCAAAAAAAACAAGCATCAGAGAGGACATTGCTCAGCTGCTGTTTCTCTAGTGTACTAGAATTTGCTCGATTTGAACATTTGCACCTGCTGTTCAGCTCCTCCAGTTCTCTCAGGATGAGTCAGAAGTCAGACACGGAGACGGAGGGCTCACAGGCACCTGTGCTTTACACTGTGGAGGAACTAGAATGCAAGATCTGTTACAACCGCTTTGACACGCGCGCCCGTAAACCCAAAGTGTTGAGCTGCCTGCATCGAGTCTGTGCTAAATGTCTGAAGAAGATGGTGGAGCTAGATTCTTCTCCCAGCATCATCAGCTGCCCCTTCTGTCGCCACGAGACACATGTCCCCGATGAGGAGATCTGGCTCCTTCAGGATGACAGCAACATCCTCGCCATTCTTACTTATCAGGACCGGGCACGTAAAGGCGGTACCACCCCCAGCGGTGAGGTGCTTTTGACACCCAACAGCCTGAGTGGAGGAGGTGCAGGGGAGCAAGCACACAGCTCCTCCGACTGCCTCGTCATCACCATCATGGAAGTCCCGGGGGAATCTCAGTCCTCTGATTCAATGAGCATGCTAAACATGGTGCGCTTATACCGATCGTCCAGCCTGGACTCATTACCCTGCCACCTGCCTGTGCAAAAGTGCCGGGCATGGACATCCCGCTCGGTTCCTCGCTTCCTGATGGGTGTTCTCTGTCTGGTGTACTTCAGCTCACTGCCGCTCGGGATCTACTTGCTGATGATCCAGCAGCTCACGATGGGAGTGATTCTGGTCAGCCTGGTGCCCTCCACCCTGGTCCTCTGTGTATTCTACGGCTTCTGCCAATGTCTGTGCCACGAGATTATGGAGGCTATCGCCATATAGCAGCTTAGCTCTGGACAGTGTGTGCTAGCAAGACCTGTAAAAAAAGCCAAATTTATGATGCATATCTGTTCCTGTGAAAGCCACCCCATCCTCTGTTTTAACAGATTATCCCCTCACAGTGCATACAGGACCCCCTCACCCCCCTACCCCCTCACAGTGCATACAGGACCCCCTCACCCCCCTACCCCCTCACAGTGCATACAGGACCCCCTCACCCCTCTACCCCCTCACAGTGCATACAGGACCAACTACACTGACTCTAGCAGTTAAAGCTTGATTACCAGTGCAAGCTGGAGGTATTGATTTTAGACTGCATCAGATCGCTGTGGTTTTGTATTGTGTCTAGCTCACCCAATGGGTTTTCAACAACTGTGATATTAATAACACACAACAGAGAATACATTCTCACTGTTGCTTTACCATGAAAAGAACTCTACAGGATATGTTCAGTAACACAAGATCGTTTGTTGAATATTTTAGGTTACGTTATCTGTCATCTATCATTTCAACCAATGTCTCAATGTTTCATTGAAGTTTCTAGTTGCCTTTGTAAGGCATGTCAATGGCCAAGCTGTAATGTATGTCAAACAAAGTGAATTTGTGTTTGTCATTGCTATGAAAATGGACAAATACTTAAAAGCCTCCTGTTAGATAATCAATAAAAAATTCTTTCTGATCTAACAGAACTTAATGAAATAACAGAGAGTGTACTTTACCATCAGAACTCAATGTGTGCTGCAACAAACCTGGAACAGAACCAGAATTCAGAGCGGGACTCAGATCCGGTACCTCCCACATCACATGACCGTGAAAACACAATGAGCAACGAGACTATGAGCAGCATGTAAAAGTATGAAATGTTATGTTCATATAGAAAGTTTAATGTTTTTGTGATCACCAAAGGAAACATATCACGTATGTAATAACAATCAATACAAGAATTTATATGAATTCAGATTAGCAGGAAACCCATCAGTGCACCTGTTACATTTACCCTGCTGATCATGGCAGGAGTGATTTTGTCTGTAAAAACGAATCAAGGCGTTTTATATCGCTTTTATACTGCAATTGCTTTAGCTTCTGCTGTTTGAAATAAAGGCAGCATGCATTATTACATCTTACTATATAGAATGACGAACAACACCCTATTACATCACAGTTTTGAGTGTGAAGCAGATGATGAATATAATGGCTGAGGAATTGTGTGTCTGTTGAATGAGCTAATATTACAGTGTTGCTCGGGTGACTCGACTCACGGGAGCGCATGTTGCACCAAGTGACACGCAGCTTTCAAACAAGCCCAAGAAACCACAAGAGAGTGAATAAAGGATCCCCATCTGTTCTGCACAATAGCACCCCACTCTCCCACTGGACAATTAACCTCACACACACCAGTGCACAACATTACCACACACCACATACACACAACTGCTCACAGAACGTCATTACATGAGCATCTCTGGATGTACAGCACCGGTCTTCAAACACAGTGTTGACTGAAATGATTAGCACAAGAGATTCTGGTGGAATGAACTGCCAGTTTTGGGCCTAATTTGAATAGGCCTCCCAGAAGACCAGCTCGTATAAAAGCTTTGGAAAGAAAGAACAGAGCGTACAAACACAAGGAGATTAAAACATGTACGACACAGGACTGTAAAAACAGTCTGCAGGCGGCCATGACATTCTACAGGAAACTCTGAGACGCGGTTATCTGTAAGTAGCTTTTTCTTTCAGAATTATAATGTATACATTTTAGTCGTTTTTTATACATTACAGTGACTATAGATTTATATAGAAATCAATGAGATTTTGTATGCAATTTCATTAATTAAATTAATATCAGACAGTTGGTCTGGCTACGAATTTGCTACTTTTCATTCTGTTGTTAAAAATATCTTTTATGTTAAAATAATAACCAACTGAAAAGAATACAGAAATTTCTGACAGCAGATTAAAATCAAGGTTCTGTTTCACGATGAAGGCTGTTAAAAATGGAGCTATGGTCTAATTTATATCATTGAAATTAGTTTAGAAAAATATCAAAATATTAAATTGAATTGCTTAACACTTAAAGCTACAACATGCTCAAGGTTCATTTCTTTCAATGATTTTTATACCAGGAGACGTCATACTTAAACTCTCCCATTATTTTCAGGTCAGTCACCACACAAGTGTAATGAATCGCTGGCGGCAATCAGTGGTGGAGATACAGTGCAGGAAAAGACAGGTGAACGAATGCGAGCGGGCACAGGCAGCCCTGAGCAAGGTGATGGCCTGCTTCCAGCAAATGGCCTCCTCTCTGGGGACCAACGCAGATGGCAGCTGCCTCAGAGAAGAGCTGGAGGAAACCAGGACACTATCTCATAGAATATGCACAGGTAAGACTGGAAAACCAGCAGAAAAAAGACAAACAGTGAAAACAAGACCCTTAGAAACAAATGGGCCACAGTCACAGTGGCTTTTGCACTTCTGTAGATTGTGGATTAATTATGCAGAACAACAAATGCAGAAGGATTGTGAATTTTTCTTACAAGGTGGTCACATGACTCTATGTGGACATGATTCTAAAGGCAACTGTGAATGGATTTTGGGTTTATTCCCCTGAAAAGTGTGAACTTTGGTTCTGTAGCTATCAAAATAATAGTTTTGACACGGTGATATTTACCGTCCACACAAACAGTAACATTAGCACAACTAATGACATGGGTTTGGGGGGGTGAACTGTGCACAAACAGGGGAAACCTTTATTTATAAATTACTTTGGAGACAGTAGTGGTGGTCCTGAAATGACACGCTTCACCTTTAAAGGTTTTTCTGTGCTGACTTATTCAATTACAATACACTGAAAGTGTCAGTTGTCTTGATCTGCTCGTTTCAGGGCTTCACAGGAGGCTGCTGGCTCTGCTGACAGAACTGGAGCAAGGGCAGGAGGACAAAGAACAGGCTGAACGACTTTGGGTCATCTTCCTTTCCAGCTTGGAAAATTTCCAGCAAGATTTAAGAAAGGTCCAAGTCCTGCAGGAAATCTTCCCCCTCAACCAGCGCAAAGACCGCCAAGCTCTGGTCAATGTAGGTTACGCAGGGGGCACCTCTGAAGTAGCAGCTCGAGCAGCGATGGTGCAGAGCCCGTGGTTATCAGTGGAGGAGACAGCAAGCCCAGATCTCAAGACCCATGTTGAGGAGATCGATGTTCTGCTTGAAGAAATGCTGCAGAGAGTGAATGTGCCACTGTGGTCTGTTGAACCCTCGCAAGAAGCTTGGGTAGAAGGCTGTTCTGCACAAGATAATGGGCAAGATGATGACGAGAGCTTGGAGGAGATGATGGAGGTTGAAGTAGTGTCTCAAAAGAACACATCAGGCTGTTGTCATCACCAAAACTGCAAAGTAGGATGTCTGCTGTGTCTGTTAGGCTAGCACAGCCTGATAGAAGCTTTTAAATGGGGATACTTTATTTTCTACAGTAACCTTCTAGTTTGCGTCCCTAAACTAAAATTACACTTTTTTTCCTAATTAAATTCTTAAATGACCAATAATTACTTATGCACTGTAAATCCTTCCTATTGTACATATTGCTGAAACACTGAAGACATTCTTCTCTTTTCCTCTTCCAATAATCAAGTATGCAAGCTTACATTTCAATTAGCTGTTTATTCAAGCACATTTAATACAACACAGAAATAATGTACACACACACACAAACCCATAATTCACATTTACATGATTATGAACAAGGAGACAGATAAAACACATATTTGACCTTTAATTGTCAGTTCTTATAGGTAGTGTGGAGATGAGCTTTGAAGGCTGAAAAAACAGAAGTGATTTAAAATGTGTTAGTGGTTTTGTATAATTCAGAAACTGACAAGAAATTACTCAACACAAACAGCCTTATTCAGACACAAGCATAAATGATGACTAACCTTCCTGGTCATCCCATAATTCTGCAGCTGCCGAATTCAATGGACTGTCATTGTTGGGTTCTAAACAAAATATTAATATTACCAAAATATTACCATAAAAATAAGACCATTGATTTTCAAATCAGAATAAAGACATATTTATCTTTTTTATATACTAGGAGAACATGGGTCGCAAAAAAACAAAAAAACACAACCTACCTCCTAGCAGACTCTGAACAGACAGTAATATGGAGCGGACATCATACAGAGCAGACCACTTATCCTTTAAAATATCCAGGCAGATGAAACCGTTCTCATCAACATTTGGGTGGAAACAGGGGGTGATGAATTTGACCCTGGGGGCGTTGTACGGGTAACCACTAGGAAACTCCAATGAAAGTTTGTACCTCAAACCTTCATAAACCTAGAAAAGGTGAGAAAACAGGTGAATTTACATCCTGTTTGCCAGTTGGTAATCAACTTCTTTGAATAATTGTTACACAGTCATGTGCAAGTAACTGAATTTTGTGACATGAAGGAAAAGCATCTACCGTTCCCTTAGCTCCATCTATTGTACCGATCCATTTGAACAGATTGTCCGATTCGGGAAATGCTGAAATTCCCTTGTCTCCTGACATCTGTGCAGACACAAAGCACTGGAGTGAGTGAACTCCACTGCAGAGAAAAGCACAATGTCTGCTGTATATGAAGGACTCACCATCAGAGTCATCAGCTCCTGCTGAAGTCTGCAGAAGAGACAAAACATGAAACTCACACACACACTAAACAAAATCTTTCAGATTCCTTCACAGAACTCACTCCGTAAAACTATTACCTGCAGTCTAAAATAATCCTAAATTAATGACATTACACAGCTACATCTACAGTTTACATTACAGGCTAAAACTTAAACCTGATCTTTCTGAACACATTTCCCAATAGGACAAAAACACAACAGTACATCAGAAAATCAAAACAAAAGTTCTGATTCACATTACACCATATCCAGACGAATTTAAAATCCAGTAGGATCTTATATGATTGTAAGAAGATTCATATAGGCATCAAGTACAGATAGTATCAAACACAGATGCTTTCTGTCCATTCCAAAGAAACTGAATAAAGAATTACACATCGTCTGCTTTTGTCAAGTCACCCATTTGGATGTAAACTGGATGCGTTGCACATTGACGACTATAATATTTGGGGGCTCGTACCGTTTTGTGACCGATCCTTTCGACACACTTGCGCTCGTCTCGCTTCCTTTCAGCGCTGCGGCTGCCGCGGGGTCCATATTCTGCGAGGCCATCGCGTCAGATCAGCGATGCTTTACCAAAAGATGAGGAAACAATCCGCGTTTTTAACAACATGCACACCCTTACACACAACCTGGTTTACATGCAACATGCAAAACACGACTGTGCTGTTTAATCTGTTACACATCCACATTTCATGTCCACCTGCGACTGTATGTAAACTGTACGTGGACTGTATGTAAACTGTATGTGGAGTACATGATCAAACCGAAAAGAAACAGTTCCTCATTGACCAAGACGTTCACGTGGGTTAATCAAAACCACACAGCTAGCGGCTTAAATATTTACAAAACAATTTAAGTTTAAATATTACATCAACATACATGTCACATCAATATAAATAATCAGCGTCAACAAAGCAAAACTGATCAACCCATCGCGTTACGCTAACAATCAAACCACATGGACAAATATAAACAAATAATGTCCAGTCGAGTAACATATTTTAATAAATGATCTTTAAATGTGTATTTCACGTCAAATAACACTTTACCAGTTGTGTTGGGTGCAGTAGACGACACTAACAAGAGCCCGTGTGGAGTTTCAAATCACAACCCGCCCGTTTAAACGTGCTTCTCCAACCAGAACTCATCGCCCACTCACCCGTTCAACCAATCAGAAGTAGAGATTACGAAGCAAGCGTTGCTTAGCAACCAATGAGAAACGATGTCAGTTACAAAATACTTTGATTTGATTGGTTGGCTCACGATGTGACTGAAAACAGGAAGTCGTCGAGAATCATTTAACAGAAGAGAGGAAATAAAACCCGCTGATTGAACAGCCATTAAAAACACAAAACGCTTTAATGGTAAATACATGTACATCTATTAATAAACAATTTTACATGTTCAATGATATAACTGAACGAATGTCACTAGAATACAAATTATTCTAAATTAACTATAGAAATGCTATTTCTATACTATTCAAATATTATTTTAAATAATTTACAACACCTTTCACTCTACTTTTAGCAAGCTATAAAAATCTATGTTAAAAACTCTCTCTTTTTTCATCATTTTATCATTATGATTACAAAAACTGACAAAAGATACTATAAGCTAAAAACAGCACAGCACATTGTGTAGTTCTGCTCAGAAGCTTGAAGAGTGAAGTATAAATATGTTAAAAAGAGGTACAGAGAAGCAAAATTGAATGACTAAATAAATTCTCTTTTAAAGCAGACATGACAAAGACCATTTATATTTTTCAATACAACTGTAAAAAAAAAAAGCGACATTAAAACACAATTTCTAACTACCACAGTAATTAGAAAATCATTCAGCTTTATCTGTACCTCAACAAATATTCAAGTCTTTCAAATTCATAAAAATAGCACACTTTTGTTGACCAAAAAACTAAAGCAATCAAATCTGTACCGTTCGGACAGTCTGCATACCAGGTAATGAAATGTACGAATGTAAACCTCCAACAATAACATCTTGGCATGTTTATTGTAAGGCCGGGTCTTTTGTTAACACTGTCACATTCAGCATATTACAACAAACAAGCAAAAAAGTTACAGTTATCTGAAGCAGGTAACACCCGAAGCGTCTGTTGCCCAGCAACTTGCCTGATGAGGTCACCATCAAATGACAACGTGGCTTTCTGATTTCTGTGCTTCCATTGTCTTCTGCATCTTCTCCACCATCCACATGGGCACTAGAAACGGCTTAAGCTCGTCCAGCTTCAGGTCAGGACAATCTCTATGAATTTAAAGAGAGAGAGCATTACGACATGTGTTCACAGGACCATTACGCTTGATTTCTTAATCTTCTGTGTGGCTTCAGGAAGAAAATGTATTTGTTTACTTGTAGTCGTCACTTCGGGCAAGATCAAGAATATCCTCTTCTATAAGCAGATAGGCCTGAGCGAATAAACATTTTAAATTAGATTCAAAAAATCTTTATCACCATATTAACGGGGCCAGGGCAAACTGTTTCCACTGCTTTTAAAAAACATTCCTTCAGAATGTTTTTTATAGGCTCTATTAAATTCAAAACCCAGTAAAAAAAAATGTTTATTATTGGCAAACATACATACAGAACATTTAAAAAGTCTCACCATCTTTCCACCTGTTGCTCTCATGTGCTGTCTCTCTGAAAGCCAGTGTTTGTCCTGAGCATCAGCTGAGTACTGACACACAAAACACTCTTGTTAAAGTTCCACATCAACACAGACCCAGCAGAACCAGACAAAACCAAACAAACCTTGAAGAGCTCTGCATGTTTGATATAGATTCTTCCTCTTGTGCCACCCATTCCCAAAGCTCTGAAATTATAACACGACTTTTCACTGAACGCACACAGAGAAACTTTTAAACTGGGGTGAGCTCTGTTTAAAGGCTTACTCAGTAATTTCATTGCACTGGTTCTATCGCTATACTGTAAACCTTTTTAATGGAGTCTTATTGATAAAGGGACCTTTTCATGAATAATGTTGATTATTTTCATGTCGTTTGCTATGAATATAAATTAAAAAATCTAAAAATTAGTTTAGAAAACTTACTTGTTTGCTCTGGATCCCAAAACAAATCTGCTGTTATCATTCAATCTCAATGGATCCCACTACACAAACATCAGTACACACACATTAAAGACAAATTCCTCACAATCATCCGAACAATATTTCAGTATCAATAATTATGTCGTTTTAAAGAGGCATATAATCGTTACCTTAGGGCCTTCTCGCTTTACTGGCTCAGATATTTTAGATTTAGCTCTGCAAACAAAATTTTCACATTTCAGAAGCTGAAATTTTGAATCTTAAATGTAACCAGATAAAAAAACTCCTGAAGTGAAACGTACAGAGTGCTGTACTGGACCAGTCTGTCATAGGACACAGCTGGACCAGGGGGGCGACCTTTTCTCTAAAAACAGACAAAAAAGCATTATGCCTATACACATATTTATAAATGTGTGTTTTTAAGAATGTAATAACCTGGTAAATTAAAGATAAAATGTGTCATTTCTAATGAACAAATGGAACTGCAAAAATAATACAAGATTTGTGAAGACTCTCCCATCTTCTGTTGACACACAAGCAGTCCTGCCCCAAACTCACACCATTTCTACAGAATACCATTTAACTTTTAAGCTTAAACTTTACGAGGTCCATAACATTCCACCTTTTTAGGAGTGGGACTGTCTCTCTGTGCAGAGATATCATCTGGCTGCCGTGAGCGCTGTGGAAAACACAAATCCACTTTTAAATAAAACAGAACTGAAATACACTTTGTTCTACAGTAGTTACATTTGTCATAGACTTTACCTTTACAGTGGAGTCAAAACTAGGTTTTGGAGCAATTTTCTCAGTGTCAGGAAACAATTGTTTTGCCTGAAACAGACGATTTTGAAATATTCCGTTTGTGGGTTATTTTAAGACAAATTTTCAGCACATTTATTTGTAGAAAATGTAATGTGCTTTACATGTTCCAGGCAGTTTCTGCAAACATCTCTGATGAGCTCATCTGGCTGAACATCTCCACCAACATTCTCCTTCACATTGCTGGCAGCCTTCTCAAAAAACTGAAGCACACACAGAAGATCTGGATGACTAAACCCCAGACAACATCAGAGGTCCAGGATCTCTTACTTACCTTCATGTACTTTCTAAACACAGCAAGAATGTCTTCATTGAAGCTGGGCTGCAGCACCGTCCGCAAAAGATCCATTGAGATGACTGGATCTGTATAACTACAGCCAATAATCTCTATTAGTTAACCAGACCGATTATTCAGTCAATATCAAGATTATCAGCATGATTAAGGCTGATAAATGTGGCAGTCATTCCATTTAAATATTCTTTAAAGAATTCTTTAAGCCTTTCAGACACCAGACTGATGAATGAATTTACTGTGCAGTAATTAAAGCACTATTAATGCATAACTCCTGAAGCAAACATTTATAGACGCACCTGACAGTCATCTGTGATCGCCGCCCCCTGCGATGCACCTGTCTGTGTTTGATCATGATGTTCCAGGGGTTCTGCCATCCAGAACAAAACACACAGCATCCACAATCAAATTAAGAAAGTAAATACAAGACTCACTTTTTTTGTTCTCTGCAATTATTTTTACACATTACCCCAAATTATTACTGTAATGTGAAAGATGTAAATGTGTAAAGTTAGCCCATTTGCATTTAATTATTTCTACATTGTGACGCTATTTGTTGTTCCTCTTCATTTTGTTTTTGGTTTAAATAAAACAATTAAAATAAAGACAGAATGACTTTCATTACTGCAGTGACATTTGCAATACAAAATAGTAACTATAAACAAAAAACTAAAAGTAAATACAGTAATTAAAATTGGAGGAGTGAAGATTGCTTAAATGTTCTAAAAATAGCGCAAACAACGCAAAAAACACTTTTAAATGTGAAACTACGTGCAGTGTGTTTCGATTGACGCAGTTGGTGATGCTGCACGTACAGTACAGCGATGACAAGAGTCTGACTCACCACAGAGTGAACCTGCGGCTCACTGAAGTCCGGCTGGAGCCCATCTCTGCGTCCCTCACTCCTCTGAGCCCCCATCACTCACCGCCAATATATGATCAATACACTGATGTGACAATCGTTCTTCACTTCCAGCGCTTCCTCGATGCTGATCGATCGATACGTGTGACTTGACAGAAGCTTAATACAGTCGGTCAGTAAAACTACTACCTTTGTGTTTAACCATGAATATACAACGAAAAGAGCTGGTTTAACTGCACATTCTTAGATGCAGGAATAATTTGATAACATTCGTGAATGAGCTCGAGGAATCGTTATTCACTTCCTCAAGAGTGCAACAGCGCAGTGACGTAAATAATCCTCCGTCATCTCAAAATAAAGGCGTGCTGTTGACAGTACGCATGCGCGCTGGTGTTGTGGGCGTGGCTGCAGAACAGCGTCACTCGCACGAGTCGAGCGGCCATGTTTGTTGTGGCGCTGCGGCTGCCTGTGAGAGGCGATATGTGCATTTCATTTTAAAATGTTAATGTGTTGGTCTGTCCGGATTACATACTCATTAACACATACACAGTATATTTAAATGCTTACTACAGACAAATATATAAACTATCCATTCTCATGGTACTTTTTCTGTAGTGCAGTTTCTCATGTCCTTAGAAATATAAATTAATCAGCAATTCCGATCATTTACGTCAGTAACGCTTTACAATAAGGTTTATCGACATTAACTGCCTTAGTTAATATGAACTAACAATTACAAAGCATGTATTAATCACGTTAACTGCAACATTTACAAAAACATTTTTAAAAACAATGTTCATTGTTTACGTTAGCTAAAGTGTTTAACTAATGTTAACAAATGGAACCGCAGTGTTACCTTGGGCCTTGAACAATTTACAATACATAATGAAAGGGTCAGAAATGGTCCATGGTTTTAATATTTTACTGAGAGCTTTTCTGATTTAGAGGGAAAAATGATACCACTTCAGGTAATGGGAAACACAACACTGACAATATACAGAAAGAAGAACCAAATAATATCAGCACAGACATATTTACATTTACTGAATTTATGTCTTCATCAGAGTAAGATACAGAGGACACACTTATGGCATTTTAGACATAGAAAGAGTCAACAAACGCAATGGCAACCAAATATAAATCAATCAACATGACTGATAAATGTGAATTGGTTAAAAGCTCAGTATAGCAAAGATACAGGTCATTACACAATACAGATCTGTACAATTTATATATCTGTTTTTATACTGAAAAATATCAGCTCATGCAAAATAAAATCCAAACATACTTCTATAAGAAAACCAAGAACAAAAGAGAATTATAAAAATAAACTTATGAGTAAATGGATGTTTTATCTTATGCTTTACAGATGCAATCTTACACACATCTACTTTATAAGATAAAGTCCTCCTCTTTTAATAACACTTTGGTTTAGTTTAAAACAACTTCAATCTCATAAATTCTATCATTCATAAACAGTCTTTTAGAACCAAAATGTTAAATAAAAAAAGCCATGGAAAAAGACCTTTTTCTTTTCAAATAAACTCACAATAGCCATGTAGGAAAATAACAAACAAATTTCATACTCATGTTCTGTACAACATCTACAGTTTTGCTGGTGATGAAAACACTCCAACAAGTGCCCAAATCTCAAACAAATGTAATGTTTTTTTTTACTGGTAAACTGGGCCACATTACAAGTCAAACCACTGGAATGGTTTTAAACCTAATATAGAAGCATTTCCCAAGTTTTGACATGACAACAATGTAGCCCACAGCTGGGAGAAAACAAATCTATAGTTATATACAGATGAAAGTGATTGGGTGAAGTGATAATATACGAATATGAATTTGTTTTATTATGGCCAAAATATCCATGCTTGTAGTGTAACTAACTGCAACATTTAAAGCCTAATTTTAGTAACAAATTCAGTGAAGAATCAAGAACTTTTCTCTGTTCCGTTTTTAAAATGTACATTCAAAACGCTGCTCAGTGATATAAATTTAATCTCATTCTCATGTAAGCAAAACTAAAAGTTGTATTTGAAGCACTTTCACATATACAAAACCATGAAATCAAAACAATATGAGAATATTGTTCAATGAATGGGAAGCCAATGCACTTATTAAAGATACTGGGGGAATAAACCACTGGTTTTGCTCCTCTCTATATTCATTTTTGAGATATCACTGCTCTCACTTGTGAAACTCCCGAGATGAGGTAGAGGCACAGGAGAAACAATCAGGTGAACTTTTGTCCAATGTTTGATAAAAACACAGGTGATAAATGCTTTCGGAATGAATCATTTTAACGGAGCTAAACGAATCTCAGATTTCAGCTTGGTAAGAAGTGAGACTTTTTCCTCTTGCTAGACCTGGAGGACAACTGATGTGAACCATAAACTGAACAGGAAAAAATGCATACAAACCCTCACTGATCAACAACTTCAAATTGTGTTCTAGACCTATTTTAGGAACCGAGTAAACTGACTGACCCTCTCTACTGACTGAATGGAAACTAGACTGACTGACCATTTTTGAATTTTATAAATTGTAAAGAGAAACCTAAACTGAACTTCTGAGTTAAAGAAAGAGGAAAACCACAGTCACAAAGGATGTTCTAAGACTAAACAGAATAACAAGAAGCAACAAATGCACAAAGAACCCTCTAATAACTAATGCATGTCAAAATAAAGACAGCTGCCTGGTCACCAGTCATCATCTGACACAGAATCATCAAAAATTAAGAATATACAAGCACGAACACTCCTGCATCAGCTCTCACCACTTCATAACCTGTCCGTTAGAGAAGCACAAGAATGAAATGGTGAATCTGACTGAACCTGTCAGGACACATTTCACTCCAAACACAGTATAAAGAAATTATATTTTGCATGAATGATAGAAATAAATCATATCACCAATCATCTGTAATACAGTAAAACTATACTGTATTACAGTAATCCACTGAGAATCAGATGGAAATGACAAAACATCAGGATTCAGAACTATAATGAAACTCGTGGTACTGTCTTAAAAATATCCTCAAGGTGTTCAAAAAATCTTTCTGCCAAATATAACTGCTTGTATTTCTATTTGATTTTGGGGTGTGTCATGACATTCACCCTGAAAAGGCCAAATAAAGACTAAGAAACAAATGATTACAAACACTAAACACATTTACCATCTCTTAAAAAAAACAACAAAAAAGAACAAACTATCATTGATATAAAAGCCAATTGTGAAACACAATTGTAATAACATAAGTGAAAATCTAAAACATACAATATTAAATAATACAGGCGAAACAAAGTAAACAAACATGAATCTGTCTCGTCCCACATGAACATTGAAATGTTCAGTGCCAATCTAAACCTTATTACTCCTCTCACCCAGTCTTCACACAAACACGGCCACACGCCAGCGCCGGGCTAAACGTTTGTGCTGTCAGGAGCAGTCTTGTCTACAGGACTGCTGTTGTCTTGACTTCTGGCCCGTTCCTGGAGCGGTTTTGAGTCTTTGTCTTCAGTGCTGATGGAAGACGGACCAGGTGAAGGTAAAGAACGCCCGCAGACTTTATATGCTGCCAGGAGCTCTTGGATTCTCTCGGTGGTTGGCTCCCATTTGGCAAAGCCAGCATTATTTTGCAGGAAAATGACAGCTGTTCCATGCACAGCCTTATAGTACATCTCATCCCTGAGAGAACCAGACAGAAAGTGGCAATGTGAAGGTAGCAAGACACAGCTGTTAAAACATTATACTCTCTCTATCTGAAGAAAGAAATCATGTTACAGAACAGATGAGTGTTTTGTTAGAGTGGGGAATGAAATTTAGGTTGAATGTCGGACCTCTTGCAGATGTGCTGGGAACCACTGCGGTACTCGTGTTCAAACGCAGACACACTGATCTGATGTCTGCGGAATCGACTGGCCTCCATTCGTGTCAGGGCGGGTGTCGGTGGGTCACGCCACTCTGGGATGAAGATGATGAAGGACAGAGGCTCGCTGGAGTGCTCCAGAAGATCCTGAGAGATGGAAAGACACAGGGTCAGTATGAACACTCCTATTCCTACACATTATTCAGTGGAAATTGTGAGGAAGTCACTCACTTCAAAGTGCGTCACCATGGCGTCCATGAGTTCCTCACAGAATGGAGGGTTCGCCTCAAACGACCCGCTGACTGGAGAGAAGCGCAGGAAAGGCCTGTGTAGAACAGAGAACATATGAGGAAATACAAAGTAAAGCACTCTTCACTGTGGTATTACAGTGAATTTACCACAGTTAAGCACAGTGATGACTTTTTGTGCTAGTTGTTTTACTCTGTTGTCGTCTTAAAAATGTTTCATAAATTGTCAGTGTTTATTCTTAGGGGAGTGAATAATAGATTGTGTACCCTCGTGAGCCAAAGAAGCCGTCGCTGTCTGGAAACGCAGAGCAGAACTGCTTGAAGTAGCAGTTCAGAGGAGACGCAAAGCACTCAAATGTCACGCCAAACTGTTTATTGAGAGCCTCAAAAACAGGAACAGGTAGTGCCCCCTGCAGGCCAGACCCCTCATTCACTCCAGAGCCAAACATCACCTGGAATTCACAGAGAAACACAGTAATACCGTTTAAGCTGTTGACACGGAAAAATCTGGTTTAACAATAAATGAAAATAATTGAATTTTCAAAACACTGAGCAACACACAGACACTGAGTGGTACCTGGTATCTTTTTATAAGGCACCAAACACGAGACAAGAACTTTTCGAACCTTGGGTCATCAATGCAGCTGTATCTGTATAGGAATTCCTATGTACGATATTTTTGGGGGAGAAATTAGAGATTAAATCAATCCATTCATCAACAAATCTTCATAATGAAATTACTGTAGTAAAGATCAGAGAAATTACAGATTTTAAAGCAATAGCCTCGAAACACGTCTAGCTATTCAAGTGAAATAGTATGTGTTAAGAAAATTGCAATGCAATTAAGTGTGTGTTGTGTGTTCATCAGCTTTAACTGTACACACCAGTTTGTTGAAATGGCCACGGTTGACCTTCACCATTTCTCCTTTATAGCGCAGACAGGCCGTGTCATTCTCAAAATGCAGCTCCACGCGAGGTTGAGGAGGGGACGGGATGGGTAATCTGACAGGGTAACAATACACCAACCGCTCTTGAACCTCTGTGGCCTCCACACCTTCCACTTTAATACAAAGACAAGATTGTTTAAGAATTAAATTATTACATTGTACTCAAGAAACCGTTTGCCTGTACAAAACCTCCCATGATTCTAGTGTGCTGTGGCTGGTTTCCAGGGCGTTGCTATGTGCTTGCTAAGGTGTGCTACGTGTTTTAGTGTGCTGCTATGCAACTGTAAGATTGTCATGGGTGTTTGCTGAATGGTCAGTCAGAAAAGCATGCAGACTTCAAATCTAACAGCAACAACCAACTGAAATCATATTGTTCCTAAAAAACAGATAGAACAGACTCACCCGAGATGTTGCAGTCTTTCAGTAGCGTGAGGTGAGTCTGGCGGATTCGGCGCACATATTCTGCAGAGATGTGATAAATCTTTGAACAGATGCCCTCCACAGAATCCTTCGCCACAGCCGCCACGTGAGGACCACACTGCTTCCGTAGATGCTCCAGACGATCCTGAGGAAACATCACAGTGAGATCAAGAAACACGCAGATGTTGCTAATTCTCTGTGTTTGACAGCGGAGCCATTGGTAATGTACCATGTAGTCCTCTTTACTTGCAGAGTGATCTCGTCTCAACCAGTTCATAGTGTCCTCAACGTTCCACTTCACCACCTTTCTACTTTCAGGAGTTGCATTTCTGTGGACAAACTGGTAAATTCAACACATAGTTCTCATCCTAAAATCTCAGACATTTTAATGGTTCTTGCATTCAAACATCACCTGGAGTCGATCATCTTCTTGGCCGCCTCTGCATACTTGAACAAGAGTTTTCTGGCATCTTCCTTGTACTTGATGCGAGACAGCCTGAAATTCAGAGAAACGTTGTAGAAACATTAATTTACTGCAATTTTATGTATCATAGTTGTATTATAATGACCACTGAGAATCAGGGTAAGGAGATTGTGTTGAACATGAATTTGTCATGCTTGCTCACTAATTTTTATTTATTTATTTTTAACCCAAAAAGTTGCAGCTTCTATATGATATTTTATATTTAAAGGAGTACATATAAAAGTGTTTATTGACCTGATGGGGATGTCGTTCATGATTTCTCTGAACATGGACGGGGAGATGACTGGGTCACACTCACTGGGCAGCAGCGGATCCAAACCCTTATCTATTACCTTCCTCTCTAAAAGCCAGCGATTGAAGGACTCCCGCGGGGGCTCGATGCCTGCACGACATCAGATGTCTCTAATTACTGTTTAAGGACTAAAAAAGCTGGAGATTGTCATGTTTTAATTATAAAAAAAGGAGCATGGACCCTATCATGAGACTAATGAGAGGCAAGAATTCTGGGTAAAACAGATGGGCACTTTCAATCTGATCACCTCGACTCATCAAGACTTCTTAGCAAGTATTACTTGATCAGTCTGTCATGTTGAAAATACAACCAGAAATAGTCTACAAACAAATTCTCAAATATATACACATTCAAACACTGGAGAATAATTGATTGTTAGTTCTTGTTTAGTATTATATACAGTATATTCCTCCTCATTACTCTCACCATGATTGAATGGGCCAAGTCCCCAAACACAGAAAAAGCATCACTGATGTCTATTAATTTTGAATTTAATGCTTTCTACTTCATATAACTGCTCTTTATCAGTGAGCCTATTGCGTTTCAGTATTAGTAGCTGCTTTCACTGGCTTTGTGATGTTGCGGTTGAGTGGAGCGTTGGATGTACCCTCGCGTTGCGAGCACAGCTCATGGTAGTGCTGGCGAAGCTTTGTGGTGAGCTGAGCTCTCTGCAGCTCGATCTCAGGGTGGGGGGGCAGGTGGTCTGCCGGAGTCTTCTCTCGGATCACGGCATTTGTCTGAATGTCCAGATCCCAGTACACTCTGAAACACAAACTTCAGTTCAGACATCTCACAGCACAGAGCTCTGCAGCATTTCCTGTAACACTGCTGAATCACAGCAAAAGTCATTCAGTTTAACTCCAGTTTTGAACTCCACTGTGAACAGTAACCTTTTGTTTGGATTGTTTACTCACACAGAGGGTCGATATGGAGCAGGTGCGGACGCAGGCACGATGGGCTGGCCTTGTTTATCATCCGCAGTGGAAAGCCAGGGTTTGACTCCCGGTGTACTGGGGGAAATAGGGATTGTGGGTGTTGTTGGGGTGACAGGAATCTCAACCTGAATATGACAGAAATTAAACATGTGGTGAAGTCAACAGTCAATGCAAATTCACAATTCCATTTACATTTATTTCTAAAGCACTTCCACATTACATATTGTTTCAAAAAAGCTTTATAGAATATATATGCTTCTACATTACAGTTAAGAATAATCTGTTATCAGAGGTGACTGTGTCAGAATAATGTCCATATTTCATAAATGCACAGTTATATATAATAAATAATGATTATTTAATACAACAAATATATTAAATACACATCTTACCTCTGTTGCTACTCTTTGAATTAAGAAGAAAACTGACCTTTGGCTTTTTAAAACTGTTGGGGCCTGTCTGCTGGGCCTCTTCTGATGGGTGTCTCTTACGCTGCCCGTTGCCGAGCCCAGCATCACTCATGACCTCACCAGAGGCAGGAGCCGCGTTCAGGCCCAGAGGATCCGACTGAAAAAGAGGCAGGCACAAAGAAACGATCACATATCTAACAAAATCACACACCAAAACATACTCATTTATTCTCACATATACCTCTATAACACTGAAAAGTTTATCTGGAGGACTAAGAACTTACAATGACATCATGTTGACCCAGGACGGGCATCTCCCACAGAGACTGGTTAGTGAACCGGTTGAAGTAATATGGCCGATTCTCTCTTTTACTCCAACATTTTGACCATCCAGCCTGAATTAATTCATCTGAAAGTGACACTAACAATCAGAGACACAGAACACAGAAGTCTCAAATTAAGATTTCCTCACAATCCTGAAACAAACTGACCACTCTTATGGTACATTTCAGTATGCTGAACAAACTGCAGTATGTTTATGTGTATTTTGCCAGTGCTTAGGCTGACAGGAAAGGCTTTTCTCCAAAGAAAAGCCCACAGACCTGGCAGCTCTTGAGTGGGTTTGCTGGTTGAGGGCGAGAGGGGCGTGGCCTGTGAGGTGGACCCAGTGGGTGACATGACCATTGCCTGATCTGCCTTTATTGTTCTGTGATTTTCACTCGTCATAGCTCCTCATTTGTCCTGTTTTCAAAGAACAAAAACAAAGAGCAAAGAAAATGTACATCAACATTAATAAATAAATACACGTGACAACATTAAAATATCTGTTACATCATTCATTTCTCATTCATATGAGCTCTATGACTATAAACAGAGTTTGCTTTTCACATCCTAAGATCGTTTGATTGGGGTAAACACACACAATGTATCCTTTCACTAATATCAGTTGTTTATTGTAATTTGTTTGATTGTATTTTTGGAGTCAAATTGATCCAAAAGAGAAACACTGACAAAAAGTACTTTTCACACCAAAGAAAGTCTAAATATGCAAAGGTTTGTCTTACTGCGCTCAAAAACACACATAACAGAACTTGAAGAGAATAATGTTTTTATTTTCTGAAAACACAACAGAAGGGTGTCGGGATTAACAGAACATGGGAATAAAATAACAAATAATTTGATTCATCTTAGTTTGGGAAACAGCTGAAACGGAGAGAAATACAGAATCTGGTTATAGCTGATGTGAGGGGGAACATAAAAACTTTTATGGACAACAATGAAACAAGCTTCAAATAAAACGTGAGTCAAATACGGACCCCGCTTTGCTTTCAGCATTGTTAATGATCCTCTGCGGTGTTCAAAAGCAAATAATCTGAACTGACGCAGCTCGACTGTCACGGGGCCAGAACATACATCGTTTACTGTACCTACTGTACATCCTAATCATGTACACGTCATGAATACAATCTGGGACAAAATGTACCATGATAACAGCGTGTTTTTCTCCTCACAAGAGTACCGTGTTTCTTACAACATCGTGCAATTTTTGCCCGTGAATATGCTGATTTTAGTCCGCTGTATATAAACACTATAGTACTACTATAAATTACCACAGTATTTTTATAAGGTCGTTACGAATATAACGAATAAACTATAACACAGTGACAGGATCTGAGTGTAGTACCATCGCTTCTTGTTCACAATTGAAGAATCATACGGGTACTACACTATTTCAGTAGCAATATCAGGTCATATAATCTACACAAATGTGTACAGAGTTTGTCGTCGTTATTAGCGCGCAAATGAGCGACAGAAGGGCACGCATGCGCCTGCTACGCCGCCCACCCCGATCGAGCCGCCCGCAAACAAACCCGGAGGAGGAGGAGAGCGAAACCTCCAACAAAGAGCAACGGCAGCGCAGCCCGGTGTGCGGCGAAAAGCGGCCGTTAAACACCGACTAGGCGCTCATTGCCCCCCGCTCGGGCTCAGACAGCACGGGGACACATCAGGCAAACGGCAGTGTCCGTTAACCCGCCCGTGTGTTCACCGTCGCGGCCGCTCGCGTTAGGTGCGCGCACTTCGGCGCTGTAGCAAACGGTCGACAAGATGGCGCGCGCTCCTGCACACTGAGCGCCGCGCGCCCTGCGCAGCGCAGCGGCTGTTTATCGCGCGCACAGCGCACTTGCATGACAACCGGGCCGAGATTATTGTGCCCCGCGTGTTCCGCCACGCGCCCGTGGGTCCGGTGCTGCCGTGCGGCGGCTGAATCGCTTACCTTGGAGAGGTTTGATGGGAGTCCTCGATAGGCTTTGCGCTATTCGTTTTGGACCCGCCTCCGCCTCTCCCTCCCCACCGACTCCGCCATCTTGTATCGGGCTCTCGGAGCCGGTTAGTGCGCAGGCGCGGGTTTGATCCCAGTCTGCGGAGGACGCGTCAGAGCAGCGCGGCCATTTGCAGAGAGGCGGCGCGCTTGTCTTCCGTGTTTCCTGCAAGTGTCGAATAATTCCGCCGTTTCTCGATGATTTCTGTTGTAATCCGTCATAAAGTTAATTCGGCATTATAGCAGCGTAGCGGATAGAAGAGAGATCATTAGAACGGGGGATATGCCGTATCCGTGAAATTAAAATGTAATAATACATTTGTAATACTTTTTAATTTTCATGCTTTTAAATTAAAACAACAAAGATCAAAGATCTTTGTTAAATAAAAACATTAACAGTAAATGTGTGTGCAAAGTTTTGTCCTGTTTCATTTTATCATTGCAGTTTTTTTTATTACAATTACAACATTTCATGATTCATTCTCCAATACATCATATACATGATTATACATCACTATATTGGTCACTTTCACTGCCATTTGAACCTAATTTGTTTTATATATGTATATATATACATACATAGGCTCTGTGCTCTGGATAACAACAATATCCAATGTTAATATCTTAAGGTAAATGGTCAGAGTGTCAATGAATTATAAATGATGCCTGATCAGAATGCATGTTTGCATAAGACTTCTGAAGAAATAAAACTTTAACTATAAAAACTGCTGAATTTGTTTCTTAGAAGTTAGCTCCATCTTGGTCCTCTGTGGTTTGAGTTTCTGAACCCAGTTTTTAGGAACATGTAATTCTATGAACCCTTGTAACAATGTCTTCTAAGAAGTCATGAACTAATTTCAGGTTTAGTCTCCAAAAATTAGAGGGCAGATCATGGCAATTTTTGGAATGTAGCTTATGACACTTCCACTGACAAATCACATTGCAGGACACAAACACTGGCCACATTAATGTGATTTTTAAAGGCACAGCAAATCTAAAGCAGTCAAAGACAATAAAACTAAATGTACTCTCATTCTTTGGTGCTTGAAAAATTCTCACATGTACAACATGCTTACGAAGGACCGCCATTACTGCAACCACAGGGACGTGACATCATCAAACAGCCCTTATAAATTCTGACTGAATATGCAGCAGGAACAGAGAGTCCAAAGCAAGAACAGATGAGAGACTACAGCTGAGGCATTTACTGATGATTCTCAGGCTGCAGAGGAACATTCAAATCTGACGAGAAACATTAACATACCCAGCCTGCATTTCCACACCACTGTAAGTATTTGCTATTGTGAAAGACATTAGGCAAAAGTGTTTGGGGTGGGAAGGGAATTGTCTGGTGTGCTTGCACAAAACGTGTACAAAGTTTATGGTTTCATTTGACGCCATGACTGGACGGGTGATGTCTGTCCTGCCAGCGGAACAAATGGAGGTACGTTTATTTCTCTATAATGCTAATTATGGAATCTGTACCCATCATATATTTTGTATTTAGACATTGATGATACCCTGGAGTCTCTTAACATTTTGGGCTTTATAAATGTACCTTCTTCCACCATTGTCAGGGACCTACATTTAGAAAATTGTCAGGTATTAAAGCTTTATAAGTAGTGCATTCATTATAGGTACAAAGTTATGTAACTCACTTGTCTCCACAAATATTGGTGATATAGTCCAGATAATGTTACTAATGGGAGACGTTTTGGAGGAGAACTGTTCTGTGTGTTTTTTCCAGTGGTGTTCCTTCAAAATAACAATAACAAACGGTTTTAGTTTATAGAGTAGCACTACTTTATTATTTTTGTTAATTAATATGTAACAGATGTGCATTTAGTAGTTTATTTTTGTTGTGCCCTTTGGCCCAAATTTGCTCAGATATTTTCTAGATGCTTCAGTCAAATTACATAGTGCAATTTAAAAACTTTAGTTTGAACAAAAACGTGAATTTAAAGTTGGTGTCTGTTTTTGTGTATTGTGTAACATGTTTCATGTTGTGTCAGTATTGAGGTATTTTTAGGGTATTGACCCAGGACAGAATCTTGTATTAGTGAACTGCATTGACCTCACTGTCCTCTCAAACAAACATCACCGTATGTTTAACAACACGTGAAACAGTCCAAACAAAAATATTAGCAGCACAGAAAAGGAAATCATAAAATATGTGAAAAACAAGTTTTAAAAGACAGCAGAAATGAGATGATAGTGTCTTTCTCAGAACTTCATTCTACAAACATAAATGTGTTTCACAAAGAACATGTTCACGTATCCTGAAGTGTGAAGACTTCTGGCTTTAATGTTGTTGTGCTCAATGATCAGGTCAGAGGTCATGGGTCAGTGTTGCACATGAACAATGCATTTGCTGAAAGATATTTACGAGTTGTCTCATTAATTGCCCCGGGATGCTCAAAACACTCTCGACTCCACAGGGTTTCACATAAAAAAGAATCAGCCATTAGTGAGATCTTTCCGCCTGCCTGATATCATCTTTTCTGAAGAGGGTGAATCAGCTGGGCCTGGAGTCTATGACCTCATAAAGCCCCTGTGCAGGATGTCTGTCTGTTTTTGTCCCGTGTGTTCCTGTTGGTTGTATCTGGGTGACTAAAGACAGTTGCCTCCAGCACAGTATACACATACACACACACACACTCAAGCTGCTGGCTGCTTTCTGCATCTCTGCAGAAATTATTTTTAGTGATGTTGACTAATTCAACTGTCAGTATTAATATTGTTCAATAGTGCCATATCTGAAGATCAGAATGTCATGAGACTCTTTTCATGTGGGCTGGTAAACAACCACCTAGCAACACCCTAGTAACCACCCAGAAATAATGACCCAAAACCCACTCATAACACTTTAGCCTTCGCATGGGAACTCATTAAAAACTACTCAGAACACCTCCGAAACTGCATATCAACATGACACTTAAGCACTTATATGCCTTAGCAACTGCATAGCAACGACGTGGCAAACGTCCCCCCTATAAAAAAACCTCTCTCTCTCTCTCTCACTCTCTGTCACTCCTCCTCTCTCCTCACTGCCTCTGCTGTCCATTCAGACGCAAGGCACACAGTCTCTCCCCTGCAATACAAACACACAGACACACACTGCTGCAGAGACGGGAGAGGAAAGACTTGGACTTATTCGCTGGCTATTCACTTACTTTGGCTTACCTAAAGGCAAGATGATTCTTCTCTATGCTATAAAGATGTATTATATCCAGCTGTCAGCATGTTTTACTGCTGCCGCACTGGAGAGGCTGTTTGGTGCAGGACTGTGCAGAGAGAGAACCGTGTGATTAGAAATGAGGGTGTGAGCAGTTCAGTTCAGTTCAGTTCAGTCAGATGTGGTTTTAAACATTTGTAACTAAAGAGGGATTTTTTAAAATTAAATTGCACTTCATCATTTTAATTTGTTTTGTATACTTCTATTCCTTCTTACTGATTTTAATCATTTTTGTTAACTTTTTTGTCTCCTTATTTATATTTATTTCTTGTTTATTGTTTCTTTATTATATATAATATAAAACACATTCTGTTACCATTGTGTATGAAATGTGCTAGATAAATAAACTTGCCTTGCTGTCGTTGATTATGAGGGATATTAAATGACATTATTCATATCTCAACAACAGAAATATTTTCATTTGGTTTGTAAGTTAAACAAGATTTTAAGATGTTTCTCAGGAGATGCTCAAGCACTGTTCAGAAATCAGTGTTTTTGTGTTAGCAGCTGCTGTGAGAATCACAGGCAGGGAGATGACAGATCTCAGCCTCATTCAGACAAATGAAATTCATTTGGATCATGTAATTCCTACCACATCAGTTTCCTCTTCATGACTTCATTCAGTTCTTACGTTCAGGTCTGCTGAGGGATCATGGGACTGTTTGAAGTTTCAGTTATCGTTCTTCTGTCATTCATCGCAATGACATTAGCTGAACCACCTGGATGCAAGATCCGCATCACCGCCAGGGGACTGGAGATGTGTAAGACCATCTGACCATCTTATACAAAAGATACAAAAGACAATCACAAAAGATGACTTTGAATACATTTTTATGTGATCTTTATGTGAACAGTAGCTACTATGTTATATATGAGTTCAGTGTGTAATGTCCCCACAGTGAAGTCCCTGACTAAGAAGTTTGTTGAAGAGGAGCTGAGTAATATCACAATGCCAGAGATGCGCGGTTCAGAGGGACGTTTCCAGTACACCATCAAAGAGTATGTGTGCTCCTCACAGCCCTGTCCTCACAGCCCTGTCCTCACAGCCATGTCACAGTGTTCTAATTCTGAATGAACATTTTCTTAGAGTGAAGATAACAGAGCTGGATCTCACTTCTGATCTGCGCTTCCAGCCTGATGTGGGGCTCCTCTTTGAGGTGCACAACTCCTCCATCTCACTGAACTTCCAGAGGCGCATCTTATACTGGCTTTTGTAAGTCTGAAACCTCCAAGCCAAAACACTCCACTTTTATTTATGGGGTATTTAATACTGGTATCTAGTCATGAAGACAGTATTCAGGTTTCTCACTACAGTTCACACAGGCTGCCCTCTCTGATGTAAGTTTTGTTCCCCACTAGTTATGATGAGGGCGCTATCAACGCCTCAGCCGAAGGCGTCAACATCTTTACTGCTCTCCATCTCAGCAGTGATGAGGTGGGCCGTCTCAAGATCTCCAACGTCTCCTGTGAAGCGACCATTGCTAAGATGAAGGCCAGATTTAGTGGCACGCTTGGGTATTTGACTCCATATAGAGCTTCGAGTGAATGTGTTGCGTGTGATGTATGACTTGGCTGCTGTTGTAGAACTGATGTTGTGACGGTTTGTACTTATGTGCTCAGTGTTGGTGCATGTGTTCACAGGAGGGTTTATGACTTTATTGCAACCTTCTTGACTACAGGAATGCGCTTCCTTCTAAATAAACAGGTTTGTATGTTTTTTTGGAAAGCCAGTCTCTGTGAGTAACTAAGCTTCAACTTTTACTGTTGCTAATAAAGTTAATCATTTCACTCTGTATCAGATCTGTCCAGCCCTCAATCACGCTGCACTAGTTTTGGTTAACCAGCTCTTGGAAACAATTCCAGGTTAGAGCAGAGCATGTTAGTTGTTATATTTCTGTTGTGACATGCTGATCTGTCAGATAATCCTACATGCGTGTTTGCTTTAACATGTTCTGCAGTGCGGGCAGAGGTGGACAGTTATGTAGGGATCGACTACTCACTGTTGAGTGACCCTGTGGTCACAGGAAGTAGTCTTGATATGGATTTTAGGGTGAGTGGCACATAAACTTGTAGTAACTTTGGGATTACTTTGATACAATGAACAATTCGCATTTTCAGGATTTTCTTTTCTTACATGGGAAATACACGGGACTTCAAAAGAGTACTACAGTATTACCATGATACATGTTAGAAAACATGCTAATAACATGTAGTACGTTTTTGTAAATATTTGTTAGCAAAATATTTACATTTATTAAAAAAAATTCCATCCATTTCTCTGTCCTTTGCAGGGCATGTTTTATGATCTAAAGCATGAGAATGTGACCCTAGTGAACTACGCTGTGAATCCAGTGATTAGAGAGTATGATCGAATGATCTATCTGGCTCTCTCCGAGTACTTCTTTGACAGCGGACTCTTCGCTTACTACACAGGCGGACTGTTTCAAATGCAGATAGCAAATGAAAGGGTGAGATGTAGCCAAGATAAACCTCATGTATCCGTGTAATCAGTGTTCAGTGCAAAACAAAATAAGACAAGACACTTTTCTTGGACTAACTGTAGATGCCAAAAGATCTGGAGATGCTCCTCAGGACCACTTACTTTGGCACAATAATGATGCTGGTAAGCATTTTTTTCAATTTTTAAACAAACAAACAATGAAATAAATGAACAAAAACATTCTGTAAAGCACAGAAACGTTCAGTAAACCTGACAGCTAACTGTAACGCTTCTGTCAGAACCCGGCTCTGATGGATCATCCCCTGTCCCTGGAATTAGAGGTCACGGCCCCGCCCCGCTCCACCATCAAATCCTCAGGTGCGAGTGTCGCTGTCACCTCAAACGTCAAAGTTCTGGTCCTTCCTCCAGGAAAAGCACCAGTGCAGCTAAGCAGCATGACCATGGTAAAGATATAATACACTCCATCACACAAGCAGCTGTATAATGGGGGACTATATTAAACTGCACTGAACTATTTCATCATGATTTAGGAAGCTAAATTTGATGCGAAGGTGTCAATGAAGGGAAAGCGTCTGGCAATCCATCTAGATCTAAGAAGGTAAATATAATGAAAATTCACTGAACTGTAATTTACATCAAACTTGCATTTAACAATGATTATGAATCTGTTATCAGGTTTAAAATCGTCTCCAATCAATCTGCATTGGAATCATTAGCTGTAAGAACCTTTTTATAAAATATTTAAATTGCACTTGATAGAAAAGTGATGAAATGAAATGAATCCAGTGTGGACAGTAAATGTAACAAATATTTTGCTTCAGCTGATTCCACTGCAGGGTCCACTCAAGACCATGTTGCAGATTTCTGTGGTTCCTCTCATTAACAGTAAGTTAACAGTAACAATTAAAACAGTAACTGATGTGGGATTTCCATGACCAATTCTGAAATCTGAAATCATAATTTACCAGAATATTTCAAACGGTGGAATTAATGTAATTCATAGTTTTATAATGAACCCAAATCACTGCAAATACAACATGTTTCTATATTTGGTCACATTAGATTTGTTTACATCTCTGATAACACATTGAGAATTTTGTATGAATACATTGTGTGTTTTCAGTCTGGTGAAACCCGACTGAAAACACATGGAATGGATTTTGTGTTGTAATGGATTTTGTGTTGTAATGGATTTTGTGTTGTGAATGTCAGATTACACTAAGCGTGGTGTTCAGATTCCTCTGCCTGATGGCATTGACTTCATTGAGGAGGTGGTGGAGTATCACAATGTAAGTGTGCAGTGAAACAGTTCTCAACACTGCTCCTGGTGATCTACAATCATAAAACACAAGCAGCTGATCACCAAACATTAAATCTTATATAATCTTTAGAAATGCAGATTTCAGGAACAGCCCAGTATGTGTTCAGTTGTAATTACTTTTGGTCTTTGGTTTTACAGGGTTACATCATAGTGGGGGCCAACCTACATTTCAGGACAGGTCTGAGAAAGTTAATCGAGAGACGGCTGTCAGGTTACTCAGACAACTCAATCTGAGGAAACGCCACACAAACATTAACCTGTACATTCACAACACGTTTGGACAGATATGACAGTGAAGGCAATAGACAGACATTCTAAAACGAACTGACTGACCTTCCAACAAAAGTATGATATTTGTGAACTTTAATGAGCATTTGGTTCTCAAGACTGTTGCTTTCTGTTTGACCGGCCAGTTAGCATGAGATTAACAACGACACTATTTACTTTAAAACATGTTTCAGGTCTTATCATACATAGATAATAAAACACTGACTTGAGATTTGAGTTGGACTAGTACAACTAACCTGCACACAAAACTACAGGGATACAGGTCTTTAACCCATGACAAACACTAGGACCCGAGGCTGGATTGGGCTTCAGATGTATGTGAACATCAGGATTTTTATGCATGTTATTCAATAGAAACGGCTCTTTAGATCTTATACGGTTGTAGGGAATGAGCACTTCTAAGATCTCATCAACAGTCATTTAATGTAGATTAATGTTGTTGAAATACTAGTAGATTTAAAGAGCTTTTATCTTTTTAACCTGCGAGATGCTCTGGAGAATGAATTGGGCTTTCAGAAATCTCCTCAAACATGGCTGTTGGTTGTGTCTCTCAGTCCACCATTCACTGCAAACTCAGGTTTGGCTCCTTTCTGACATGACACGCCCACTTTTGTTATTCAATCAATTTTCAGTCCCGACCCACCCCTTCTTGTTTAAAATGCAATTTCATTCATAAAAACACATTACAGTTAAATAGTTTCTTGCATATGTGACTGAAACTCATTGTATGTACCATTAATAGTACAGTTATATCGTGTGTGCACTTAGATGTATAACCATGTGTTTGTATTCTAAGATGGACATGATTTTTTGTACAGTTTTATGATCTTCTATAGAATGAGTTTAAAATGAAGTTGGTTTGTTGTGTTATAAGTTGTTGGGTCTGTATCATGCAGCTCTTCAGATAAATGCTGCCGGCTCTTTGTAATGTTGCAGGTTTTAACATTAGCGAGCGTTCTCCTAAAAAGCCGTTTAAAAAACATGTTAAAATCTTTTTCTTGACTTCAAATCTTGAAAACACCAGATTAGTGCACCATTTAAAAAAAATACATAAAAATTACAAATCACAAAAAGAACAAATCATAGAAGTGATTTTATTAAAAAATTAAAAAACAAAGATTGTTCCCTTATCAAGCATAAAAGTACCACAAATCAAACCAAAAATCATTTTTAAACATGTGAAAGCAAGCAGAGCTGAAGGCAAAGGATTCATTGCTAGTTTGAAAAAGTAAATGACAAAATAATCTGATCAATAAAAGTCACATATCTCTCTACACTGCTATACAATTCACATTTAATAGACAAGAAGCTAAAATGGTTCAATAGTCTGTGCGTACACATTAATCTGATTGTTTAATGAATAAACAAATAATCAAATAACATTTGATAAAACCATTACAGTCTGCAGGTCCATCAAACATCATCCTGGAATCTAAACTACATAAAACCCACAGTAGAAAACTGCATCAGAAAACAAAACAGTTATTCGTCCAAACACAGAAACGTAAAGCAGTGTGACAGTGCAAATTCAGAATTAAACAGGTGAGCCCTCCCTGAGAGTGAACTAGTACGGCTGTTTGGTGATGAAGCGACTGAACATGCTGAAAGCTGCTATGGGTTTATCAGTGGGAACCATGTGACCTGAACCCTGAAAAAGCATTGAAGATAAACGGTTGATTTCTGCTTTACAACACTGAATGGATGGTGTGAGAAGATTCAGGCAGTCTTACCTTCACTGTGAGGAAAGCGAGGTTGGAGAACTCCTTGACAAATCCACCCACCTGCTGAGTGTCACCATTAAAATAAATCCAAGTCCTGCGCTGAACCTGAACCTGCCACAACACACACACACGCTTTTCACCAAATGAACTGATTACATCACACTTACAATGAAACTTCAATGGAGGAACGACATGCTGGATTTGAAAGTGTCAGATTCATTGACATGTTATTCAGGGGTTTTCAGGCACTTAAAGTTACTACCATCACTGAGAGCAAAAGCAAACTGTGGTTGGTTGTTCTACATCAGTCTGGTGACACCTTGTTGTCTAACTGGGTGGTTTCAGATTAAGGGAACAATGTTTTGGTGATAGTCTAAAGTGTTTCTGTAACATTGTAGTGCATGAGACAACATCTCACCTCCTGCTGGAGTGATTCCACAAACCATTCATCTCCCAGGAAATTACAGGCCATGTCAACATCTCCGTTATACACCAACACACGGTATTTCTATTGAAAACATGTTGTTGAGATCACCCACAAGATTCAGACTTCAAACGGTTTGAATCACATGTTGGTCAAGCGTGTCATTAATGTCAACATGCAAAATTACAACAAAAAGAAAGACCCACCATCCATCTGACATCAGTTGGGTTGCCCAAACTCACCCCACTAGATGAGCCAGGTGTTACGTCAGCACACTCAAAAAACTTTTAAATGTCTAAAAAAAAAAACAAAAAAAAAACTTGCACACAAAGTTCTCCGCCATCACTCACCAGAGCTCCAAGAAGCTTCAGGTACTGTTTCTTCACATCCCTGAACAGACGGTTGTAATTCAGATTGACCTCAGCACTGCCAAAAACAAAAATCTTTTCATCTCCAATGTGAGCTCTGTAAAGCAGATCACCTCAGATGGATATTAATACCGGCTGATCAACAGCTCACTCAGCACACCTGCAGATCACCCAGTCCAGAGCGTTGGGCGAGATGTGGAGGGCAGATTTCACCAGCGGGTTGTTGAGGTACAGAGTTGACGGGGTGGAGTTTGTGCAGGGAGGATCAAGTCTTGCAGATTTAAACAGAGCGACCACACCTTTCAATTTCTGAACCAAACAGAAGCATTGTGCGATTCAACATACAATAACTATTGAGTGGTTGAGCTGTCTTACAAGTAATGCATGTAGTTAAGCAAGTTCCTGTTGTTTTACCTCATTCCATGCTTTGGACCACTCGTAGTTGAGAAAGTGGTGACCTGGATCTCGAATCACAAACTGCCCGTTTTCAATACTGGATTCAGAATAAACACATCAAATCATGTTACTGTGACCTTGAACTTCCAACTCAGACCTTATATTAGGAAACCTAATCTTTAAAAATAAATGTCTATATGTAAAATATAAATGACACATTTATTCATGTAGCAGAAGCTTTTATCCAGAGTCACAATGAAGCATTTCTGTCTTAGAAAACACCAAAGCAAATGTGTTTCCCAGGACGTTTCTTTATGAGATTCCCCACAATGACTCGATTCATTCACAGATTCTCATGAAAGTGACATATGAGCAGCGTGTTAATCGTTTAGATGTGCAGTCAGATGAGTGCATGTTTGTAATGGGTGATGTGTCGAGCATGCTCCTCGTGCACCTCGCTCTCTGAGAAACTCCTCCCGCACACGGCGCATACAGGTTATAGATGTTGAGTCCAGACTCATAGATGATTTTCTGAACGGTACCAAGCTGAAGAGAGACAGAAATGTGCACATCAGCAGAGAGCATGAGATCTGTAGAACGAGACACGGCTCAGACCATAAGGAGACTTTCACTTACATTAGCAGAACAGTTCATGTCCTGGTTATCATAGAAGTTACACACTCCATCTTTACAGCAGAATGTCTGCAGGGCATTCCACAAGCTAACAGAGCAGAAAACAAACCAATACATCAAAACATGCCAAATGACATGTGTTTTACATCCACTACAGTGAGAACTCCCCTCCACAACTGTGTGGTTGACAGAAGTCACTATGCAGTTGTTAGGGTGTTCTGGAAGGTTGCCAAGTAATTTTTTGACTGTTTGGACCGGTTTACTAGTTAACCAGGTATAAATCGCAGAGCCTGATGCTCAGAATAACACAACAAATCTGGCATGTTACAAATTTTAAACCCCAGAACAAAAGGAATTATGAATTATGTAGCATGAATAATGAACTAGGAATAGTAAATATAACACTCTTGTATGTGGCCGTTTTGGCTTATATAATTTTATATGAGGTGAAAATACTGTACCTTGTTCCAAGAAGGCCATGATAATACGCAAAATAAACCAATGAGTTATCATTTAACTCATAGCTAGACATTCCATTTCCAACAGCAATACCCTAAAGACAAACACACACACACACACACACACACACACACACTCCTTAACCATACTGCAGCACCACAAAACAGGTGAGCTGTTCTGCTCCTCATCAATACGGCCCATCAGAATAAAGTCTCAAGTACCTTTAAATTTATGCTACTGTCCTCCATGACGATCTCAGCCAGTGTGGGAATATAAATACCCCCGTAACTCTCACCCGTCAGAAAAAACTCATTCTTACTGTACTCAGGAAACAACTTAAAAAATATTTTCAGAGCCAAATAGTTGTTCATGGCCACCTAGAACAGTCAGAGCACATATTTCAGCACACTAGCAAATACTGTAACATGTGCCATTTAATATTAACCCTGCATTTGGAAAATCAAAACGCAATATTAAATATCAGTAATTGAACAATGTATTTAAGCAAGAAAACCACAGTGGACAAACATTTTAAATTGATTCCTACCTCAGTGTCATTGGTGGCATACTTCTTATCATCAGAGTAGGAAAACCCGACACCTGCTGGTGACTCCAGGTACAAGACATTTGCAATCTGGAACAAAAGCCAAATTTGATTAAGGGCGGAACAACCAGTCTGCTACAGCCAAGAATTTAATAATACAAGAACATGTGACTGACCAATAGAAAAGTCATAGTCCAGTTATAAAAGTATAAAAGACTATACTATAAAACTATACTACTAAGCCACTATAAAACTATACTACTAAGCCATACTACTTCCTCAGTTCACATGAAACGGCTTGTTTGACAATAGGGAAGTATTTTGGCTAAAATGCAGAATATGCACCTTGTTCCAGGAATAAGGATTATATTGCAGAGTGACACCATCATCTTGGATCTGCAAATAAATCAATCAACTTTAAATGAAAAGTCCATGAGACTCGAGGAAATCTTCTGTTGTTTTGAGTAAAACTGAATCACTTTAAAGTTTTGCAGATAACCCACAATAACAGTCTGGAGTCAGTCCAGTTCTCACCAGAAAAGGTCCGTGTTCTGTGAGCAAACCATCCAATGAGCTGCACCCCGGTCCTCCGTTAAGCCACAGAACAACTGGACTGTTAGCAGCATCTTTCTGAGACTCAACAAACCTGCATCAGGAGCAACAGAAGACATGATGCTTGAACGTTTCAACAGCACTACACTGTTACATGCATCCTTCATCTACGATGGTCTTTTTGGACACTTGTCTAAATCTCAACAGAGTGACCACAGGTGTCATTCAACACATTAGTGCCACTGATATCTGACTGTCAAACATGTTTATCTGTAAATGAGCGTCCAAACACACTCTTTTCTGTTGAAAATGTATTAAGAAAGCCAGCACTGCTCACCAGTAGTGAAGGTGTTTATTGTCAGCCACATGAAAGTACCCAGAGTAATGTTTGAAGCTGGGCTGTTTGGGAAGCCCAGGCAGATATTTAACTTCATCTGCGTCTGGAGCCCCAAAGACCTCCAACACTCCCAGCAGTAAACACACGATCACAAGATTCATCTGAAAGACAGCAACAGACCACAGCTACACACTTCTGTATTCTTCAACTTGACAACACAAAAGCAACTTCCAGGACCATAACAATGTAAACTATGCCTTTACTTATCAGACCATATCCAGGGATGTTAAAAACAATCAAACTAAAGAAAATCTATACACAGTTTTGTTTTATTTTAGGCAGTGATCTACCCAGAAACTCGCCTGTACACTCTCAGCTGAAGTCCTGCTGTAAACCACAACAGACTGATCTTATGTCACAATAAGGCGATTTAAAACCACCAGTGATGCTATTTTTTAAGCTTACCATTCCAGGTGTGGGAGCAAACATTATAACCGGCTGTTAAACTGTTTAAGTAGACTCACTAACTCATGTGACTTTAACCTTCCCGTGATCATGTCACATGACTGTAGCGCTCTATCAAAATGAAAGTTCCTTTCGAACGTCACAACATTTACACAAGAATCAATATAAAATAACAAATATACAATATAAATATACAATAATATACAATAAACTAATATACAATATAAACGCATGAGAAATTACAGATAAGGTATAACACAAATACGCTTTACACAAATTGCACAAGAAGAGTAAAGTTAAATTTGTAATATAAAATAAGTGTTTCACTTTTGGTTTTACGTGTGTCAATATGATTCTTAGTTTTATTCTTTATTTTTATTTTAGCGTATTTTGGCTTTATTATTTCTATTATTATCTCTGTTTGTGAATGTGGTCTTTTTCCATGAGAAAAATACACAAAGTGTAGTGTTTGTTCAGAGTGTTTATACAATGAGAAGTCAGCTCAATTTTCATTTTCTTTGGGTTTAAATATTAAATACTCAATTACATAACGTTGTACATTCAAGCTCTCATAAATACATATAAATTACAGAGCACGCGTGCTATATTGACGTTTGAAAGGTTACATGAGGACTTTTATTTTGAAACCTCGTCCATTGAACAGTGTCTGTGCAGTTGCAGAATTAGCGCAAGGTTGCGGTTGCTTTGCGTGGATTTTCAGCTAAACATCTCGCACACACAGGACGTTGCAGGATCATATCCAGCGTCCCATGGTAACGGTAAGAGTTTACTACAATAACCGCTTAAAAACTCTTCACGGGAATTTTACATTTTGCAGCTCGGACAGCATTCATTGTTGTACAAGAACCACTCAACGCTTCCTTCCTTCTGACAATTAAGCCGTTATACCGATACAACATTTGTTTGATAAATGAATGTGTTCAACGCAAACTGAGAAATTAAAACTGAGGACAGTCGCGCTGCGACATTGCGTCTGATGGGACCCCGGAGTGACAGAAGTGCGCGTTTTCTCTCAGCGGCGTTTAAATGTATGAAGTATAGTTAGGTTGCATGGTTTTCATTGAAGCGCTCGTTTTCTCTGCTTTTCAGTAGTATTCGCGATTTTGCATTTTATTGCAAACATAATCTTATTAATCGGGGCTTCACTTCGCGCTCACAAAATGGCAGAACGCTTTTGGTGCTGTCCAACCCTTTCACTTCCGGCCCAGTTGCTGTGGCCCCGCCCCTTGAGTATCATAAGAGCTTTAGAACTAATGGTGGGACAGTTTGAGCTCAAAACATTTACATTTACGAAGTTTAATACTCTGATAGACCATCTTTATGCCTTTTTCTGAGACTTAAATGTTCCTGCAATTTGCTTCCAGTCAAGAGTATTACAAATATTTCCTATCTGAGGTATATATAAAGAACTATCATTCATAACACCCAGCATTAGTCCAGTGCTGAACCAAGCAGCTTTGATGATGATCATGACAACAACTCTACTCACCTGTTCACTGCTTAAACTCAAGAGGAATCGCAGGACACCTCGTGAATCATGATGGTCCATGTTTCATTCACTGAATGTGTTCATCATCCAGCGACTCCAGACTTCAGCACACCTACATCTCATTAAAGTGAAGTTCAGCACACAGTACTGTCACCTGAACCTGCAGCTCTCTACTGTTAACACAGAACACATGCTTGTTAGTTTACAGCTGTTTTTTTATGCCTAAGAATAATTTTTTCCTGAAATGTTTGAAATGTTCTGCGTCACTTTAATCTCTGTTTTGTAATAAATTAAACAACCAACATTTTTGGGAAGCATTTTCTGTTTGTTCCCATAAACGGTAAATACTAAAAGCTTTTCAATATTCAGTATATTTCAGTATAATTTTTCTTGACGTTCAGTGTTCTGGACATGTTTGGTCTTCACCAACAGCCTGCGGATCGTGTTCACATAGAAACGGATTTCAATAATAGGGCGTATATTCAGGGCTTCACTGAAAACTGTCGTTTTTCCGCATGTGAAGTAAACGGTATAAACCAATTGTGTCTATTTTAAAGTTTCACCTGAAAACTCTTAAAAGCTGCAGTGTTCCGGTTCTCTGTCCAGACATTTTACCTTTGGAATTTCTCTTTTCTTCCATGTTGGTGCATCGTCAATTTCAAGACCGTGGGAGAAAAATAGCTAATCTGCGAAGCTAATAGTCTCGTATCTAAAAACAACTGCAAGCGTTCTTCGCAAACGGGCCATTGAACCTAAAGCTCATAGAGACATGTCACACAGGAGAAGCCGAAGCAGTTCGCCACCATCTTACACAACCAACAGCAATGACCCTCGAGACCTGGAGCGCAGGATTTTTGTCGGAAATTTGCCCACTGCACACATGTCGAAGAAGGACATGGAGGATCTTTTCAGGCCATATGGCAAAATACAGGGTTAGTAGCGTATGTGTTTCGGAAAATATCACAATTTAGTGGACGGTACATCATTCATTTTATGCAGATTTGGTCGCGCTTTGAGGTCTCCACAAGTTTTGCTCTAAGGTTAGTTTCATTGAGTTTCAAAAAGCAAGGAACAACTTAGGCCAAAAATCCACCAGGAGAAGCACGTTTTTGTGCATAAATGGAAAATTATTGTTCCTTTTTCCAGCCTTGTCCCTGTTTCGTGGCTACGGATTTGTGCAGTTTGAGCGAGTGGAAGACGCGGAGGCTGCTAAAGCTGGACATAATGGTGGAATTTATAGAGGTTATAAACTAGGTAAGACCGAATTTAGTGCTTAAATCATTCCATTCAAATGTAACTTGAGAGAAATAAAACTTGAAAGTCATTCAGCTCCGAGTTATAAATGTAAACATTTAAACATCATAATTAAAGAAGATACTCATGAACAGTGACTAGTGTTTTCTCTACCGGCAGCATTTTGTGTCTGTCTTTGTTTATGTGGAAGATATAAAGTTCTAACTTCTGCCAGTTTCCACAAATAGAGTAAAGTGTCATAATAGTCGATTCAGTTAATAATGATGATAACATAAGTTTTCAGATGGGGAATTTGATACATTTGGAGCACAGGTTTATATCCTGCAACTTTCATTATGTGGTACTGTTTCTTCTGTTAAGAACTGTTTTGAAAAATGCTTATAATTTTCATACTTAAACTTTCATTTTGCATAAGATGTGGCATGTTGACTCATCCCCTCAGACTGGCTGTGAATGATTTCTATTGTCATGTTGAACATTTGGATTGGTTTATTTTCAGATGTAAATATGGCAGTGGAGAGACGACAGAATAAGTCCAGGTCGAGTCCTCCGTGCAGGTAAAGTATGGCTGGGATTCTTGCTAATGAAGATGACCATCATAAACATTCTGCTAACGTGTTTTCACTCCACAAAGAACTTCATGTAAACAGCTAGAGTGACGCGCGGCCGCTATCAGACACGCGGAATCGCTTCAATCTCCATTCTCGTTGCTCTTCCATCTTAGTTTATTTTTGTCCTCAATTTTTAGTTGTGTTAGATTTGACTGAAATAAAGCTGAAAGGGTCGTTTGAGTGCATTTCCTTGCTGTGTGTCTGTTTTAACCGTGTGTTTACTTTGCAGTTTTCAAAGTTCAGCACTTCGTGCTGGAATCTTTGGCTGCGCTTTCGTTAAAAAACAACATGTTATACATTTCCTCAAAAGCGATTTATTCCATTCACAGCCAGTTGTTTCTCCAACGGTTTGTTTTAAACACTGAATGATTAGGATTGATTAGGAAATAAATATTTTTTAATGTTGTTTGTTTTTCGGTCTATTTATCGTCTCCTGTACTTCTTTAAAAGCACACAGGGTTCTTGGCGGGAAATGGTGCTGTGCGTTACGTCACGTCTGTATCGGTTCAAATGATAAAACATAAGTGTTTATAAAGTGCAGCATTTTTTTACAGTTACGTGAACTGTCAAAACGCTGATTTTCATGGCGTGACTGCTGTTCGTGTTTCTCGACGTCTGTGTCGGATTCTCGGCGGTATTGTTGAGTTTTCAAGGGTTGAAAGCATCGACTGCTGCTCGCTAATCTTCCACGTGTTTGCACTTCATTTCGGAAAGCACTACATTTGAAGGACGCTGCGCTTCATTTGCGACACTTTCCACTTATTTCTTCGGCTGTCATAAAATTCAGAGCATTTCTCTGTAGTCGAAGCTGTAACGTGTTCAGCTCACGTATGATGTAAAGTGATTAGCTTTCCGTGTGCTGCAGGCGTGGGTGTTCCTTTATTAAAGGTGAATAAAGTTTGTTCACGCACAGTGACTTTCTAAAGCCACTGTGCTCGTCAACCTCGTGTGTTGATTTAGAAAATGGAGTCTCTGTGTCTCGGAGTTGTCTGTTAGTTTTGAGGGGTTTCTGTCTTGTCTGTACAGACCAGCCGCTGGTTATGGGGAGAGCCGAGAGGGCCGTCCGCGCTCTCGATCTCCAGTACACGCGCGGGACTCTCGAGAGCACCGTGATGGGCGCGAGATGAGAGAGCACGGGCGCGAGATGAGAGAGCACGGGCGCGAGATGAGAGAGCACAGCCGCGAGCCGCGCTCTGGTCCACCGCGTGAACACGACTCCAGAGTCTCGGAGGATGAGCGACACAGAGAGAAAAATCCTCCCTACAGGTGAACACTTCACCTGCAACACTGATTATGAAAGATGTCCTGAATTTTACAGATAAATCTTGAGTTTGATTTTCGTTCCTGGGAGAAAATATCAACTAAACAACTGTTTCCATAGAGAAAATAACCAAACAACTTTGTATCCATAGAGATGAAGGGCAAGATCGTTATTACCGGGGCGAGTACGACTATTACCGGAAGAAAGACGAGCCGTACCCAGAGCGCTACAGGGAGCCCTGGAACGGCAGAAGAGATCCAGAGGGTCTGTTTTTCACCATGCTGAAGCCGCCTGCTTTTGTCTCATCCTCCTGTTAATAACAGAACTCTTCATTCATGGCTTTTAAAAGCTGTGATCCGTAACCCTTGCCTCTCTATCGCCCTCTGTGTTAGAAACATGAAACTGCAAGTTGTGCAGTTATTCTTAACGTGGATGACAAACTGTCCACCATCCTCAGCACCCACACATGCGCTCTAGTAGCTGGATCTTCTTTCTGTTTACAGATGAGCGAATGTTAAACTGACATTTCCCGCAAAATTTGATTCATCAGCTTAAAATATAAATCATTAATATAAATGTACAATTGCAAATCAGGTAAAGGAAGTAGATTGTTGTCAACACTAATCTGTCATGTGCTTTCTCAATAACTGGTTTAATTGTTAATTTTTACCTCAAAAAAGTTACAGATTGTACCTTTAACTAACTAACTGATGGAACAGAATCAGTTCTCACTAGCAGTTCTTTGTGTCTGTGGAGCACAAAGACAGTTGTTTGACGTGTCTGGTTGTGGATTTGCAGAAGAGCGAATGCGGCCGGAGGAGCGCAGGAGGAACGAACTGTATCGCCAGTATTACGAGGAGCTGCAGAGGCGTTATGATGCAGAGAGACCAGTGGACTGTTCCGTCATTGTGGTCAACAAGCAGCAAAAGTGAGTCTGTGAAGTTATAACCCCTGTTTCTTTCTACTCTGATTAGGATTAGATGTGGGTGCAGGATTTACCCAGTGTGGTAGCAGCTCCTACCCCCACAGTGTATGAACCAGCCAGAAGCGGGTGGGGGGCGGTCATAATCTCACAATGCTGGTTTCTGGCAGCATACATTTAGTGGCTGTTTGTGTGCAGAGAATATGCAGAGACGGTGGGCAGGAAGGCGCGTGATCTGGGGATGGTGGTAGATCTCATCTTCCTCAACACTGAAGTGTCTTTGACTCAAGCTCTGGAGGACGTGAGCCGGGCCTGTACCCCCTTTGCCATCATCATCACCCAGCAGCACCAGGTACATCGTTCCTGTACGGTCAACATTCTCTTTGGTACCCCACAAGGTATGTTTCCTTTCACAAAGAAGTTCCTAATTGATACTGATACATGATCTTTTCCATTTCTGCACTTTGGTATTGAGTTACAGTTTTTATTGTCCACGCTGGTGTTGTAGAACACAGAAACATGCCAATACAGGACGCCATGGGTCTGGTGGCCCACAACTTTGACATCTTTAAAGCAGAACACCGCACCAAAGAAAGAGACGAGATGGCCAGGAAGGCGGCCAAGATGGCAGATGACGTGCTAATGAGGGAACATGACAGAGAGGGACATCCGGTATCTGTCCTGACCAGCATCACGCTGCTGTCGGAAGGCAGGTGGGGCAAAATTCACCGTTTAGATCAAATGCACTATGGAAGCTCTTTGTGGTTCTGTACAGATAAGCCCAATAACTGTTGTTCTCAGTCTTCTCTGTAAGAAATTCTGTTTGGATTGTGTTTTGATTCTAAAGTAAAATGATAAAATTCACATTGATTATAAGCTTGACATTGAATGTCACTAATATTGATGGATTGTGTCTGCATCTCAGGTTTATGACTCCAGATGAGTTAACCAGACTGATTGACTATCTGAGAGAGAAACGAGATCGTCTTGTGAGAGCTTCAGCAGATTCTGGTAAATTAAAACAGCGCTTGTGACGCTCTGACATCTGTTGTCTTTAGCTTCCTACATATTAGTAACTGAGAGATACACAAGCACAAATTTGTATGGCTGTATGTGTGAAAGCTTCGGCTGACAACGATACTTAACATGATCTACACTGAACTGAACTATTAGATGAGGTTCTTGAAACCTTAAAGACATTATTCATTTAAAAATGTTCTCTCATTCTCCCTCAGGTACACACCCTTCAACTGTCACTCACGACCCCCCCCAGCCAACACAGACCCCCGCCACTCAGCCTGTGTACATGCACACAACACACTTGCCTGCTGTTTCTGCCTCTGCCTCCACCACCAGTCAGCAACAGGAGCTTCAGGCCAAAATTCTCAGCATCTTCAACAGCGGCGCAAGCTCTCTTTCCACAGCCAGCCCTGCCCCTGCCGCCCAACCGCAGGGTTACACGGCTCCCCTCGGCCCTCAGAGCAAGGGACACCAGTCATCTCTGTCCACAGGCGCTTTGCCTAAAACAGCCCCTGTTCAGCCACAGGGTATGATGAGCACTCGCCCTGCCATGAGGCCCCCTGTGAGTCGTATGCCGGGGCCCCCGAGGCCAGCGGTCACCGTGGGAACTGGAATTAACTTTGATAACCCCAGTGTGCAGAAAGCCCTGGACACCCTCATCCAGAGCGGCCCTATTAATCACCTGGTGAATCTGGCAGGGGCGGGACAGGTGCCCAGATCAGCGCAGGTCCAGGGGCCTGGGATGGATCAGGGGCCATCACCCATGTCTCACTATTCACATCATTACTGAAAATCTTAAAAAAGATTAAGCCAACATTTGATTAAGCCAATCTTTTTAAGAAAATCTTAAAAAGATTAAGCCAACATTTGATCTAAAGCATCCTAAATCATTTTTTCATTGTCATTTGTGATGATAAACCTGTTTTTCTGTGAAGTCAGAGCTGAAGTTATAATTTCCTGGTTTTACTGTTTTCTTATTGCTACCCTTGCTAGATGAAAATCTTTCTGGAGTATAATTCAGTGTGTGATGTGGCCTCCTGTAGATTTGCATATTTTGTTTTGTAAAAATCTGAGCAGTGTATATACCAGCCAGCTTCTGACTTAATAAACTTCTTTTTAAATACAGAATTGGTTTCATGCAAATTTTTCTAAATCTACTGTGCAAATCAGTTTCCGGTGTTTGATCATTGATCTGTTTGCACAGTGAAAATGCTTCATAACTACAACAAGAAGATTATTTGATGTTTATTAAAGTTATGTGGAGCAAGATTTTGGACCACAAAATTTTTTGTCCTACATTAAATTAGTTTTTTAAACTATTTTGCAAATAGTAATGCACCATTTAAACAAACACCCTTAACCGCAACCAGTGTTGTTGATTTTAATACTCACGGCCACCGTTCCAAAATCCAGAGGCTGAAACAGGACACTGAAATCAATAAATTGATCAATTAATGCGTAATAAAATGGGATTAGTTTTATTGCATTTTGTGCTGACAAATATATAAAATGGAACAGGAGTTTAGTAGAAGCCAGAGAAAGCATTTGAAATGTAAAACGACATTATTTTCTTCATGTATAATTAAACACAACAGATAATACTCTTTATCTTTCTAAAATTCAACTTACACTAACACAAAAAAATTAACGCCTCAACACTGTTTTTGCTGTATTTACAGGAACCCAAAACCTCACCAATGATCCCAGATCTACTGTGTGTATATATCACTGTACACACAACTGAAATAACACACGCAAACACATGGCAATATGACCAAATACCCCAGAGAGGAAAATAGGGAACTACTTGCCTTTCAAATATTCATACAAAATGTTAGTTTCAATCGAATCAAAAACAAGCCTGAGGGAACTGAACAGCCCAAAGCAATTTTATCATACTGGGGATGACAACAGCTTTACACAATATTATCAAACACACCAATGATCAATAAATATATTAAAATAAATATCATTTTATCCAATAACAGCTTATCTTGCATTAATATGTGTGCTCACAAATGTGCTTTAATCTGTATTTTAGCATAAATCATAGTTTCAACTCTTAATTCTGATTGGATATGCTATGTTCAATTTTATATTATGTAACTGTGGATATAGTAACAACGCATGTGGTTTCAAAATATCAAAGGGCTGGAAATCTAAACACAGACAAGTGCTGTAATACAAACATGTATATAAAACTCAGAACTCTTTGAATATTTTTAATAGAATTAAATAGAGACCCAGAACTTACTGTAGCACAAATATGCAGCTAATTGTTTTTGTCAATTCTATTCTTATAAAACAAGAATGTTTCCTGAAACAGATATTTGTTCTTTAGGCTTAATTTAATTGCTAGATATCTGCCATAGAATTATCAACCAAACTTTTCATGGAAAATTGGGCAAATATTAAGAAAAACTAATAACCATAAGTGACCTTTAGAAGTTAACATGTAGCTGCCAATCTGCATGAGAACAAAACCAGTGTAATGATTTTATCTTTGCCCTCAAGCTTCTTTTCCATTCATTAGGATGACAGTTTGTAAAACACTAACGACTTTTTCAGATAAACATAAATGTACTTTGGTAATCAGTTTTCTTCAGATAAACTAACTCTTAAGATGGTCTTTTTCTTGGCTAAACTAACTATGCTTAAACTAACTAACCAGTCAACATTCATTCTGACACACACTAAGATACTAACTCATCCAAAGAAACCATTTCATACCAAACATACTGTAAAAATAACTCAATGAAAAATGTAAATAAACATGAACATAGTACTGTATATCACAAAATGTTTACATTTTTATATATATATATATATATGTATGTCTATATATATATCAACTTGTTTAAATTATGTGCATGCGTTGAACAGGACAACAGATCTGGGTCCTGGCTCTATTTGAACTGCTTCATGTGGACTCGTTTCGATTTCAGCATATGGACCCCCAAAAGCTCACCAACATAATTGAAGGTACAGTCTATCGCTAATGCACTGAACAGCTGTATTGTTTCTGCCAAGTTACTGGAATGTTTCTTAAAACAAATACCAGCCTTCAAATGATCACAGGGGTCAAAGGAAGTTCTGGGCTACACTTTACCTACTAGTGCGGAGGTCGTCAACAAGGTCCACAGAATTTTTGAGTTTTGCTCCAACCCTAATAAATCACACCTAAAGCAGCTAATCAAGGTCTCTGGGACTGACGGAAACATCTAGGCAGGTTTGCTGGAGTAGGTCAGAGCCTACTGACATAGTGCTTTTAGGAACCCTTTAGACCCATATGCTGGTCTTGAGAGCCAGAATCATGAAGCTCTAAAAGCAGCTTCATTGTATGGAGTGCAGGTTTCGTGAAAATCATGACTCTCACATTGAGATTTTCTGGAAAACATTCAGAGGCATTGATCAAAGTTTCAGCAGCGAGTAACTGCAAAAGCAACTCAGAGCCCTGGAACTTTTCAGAGCCCTTTTAGTTCCAGAATGTGTCTGTTTATAAGACAAAGTGTCATTTTGATTTCTCTTCTTGCTACACACAAGCCCAGTGTTTATCATGTAATACTGACCAAAGAAACACAGTCAGTTTCAATAGAGCCAAGACGAGTGGAAGCGCTTGTTTAGAATCTGTAATCAATATTTATGTGATCAGATTTATACAGTGAACACATCTCAATACAGTGCTGAGAGGTTTGAAAAGATGGCGGGATGGAGGTAAAAAAAAGGAAATATGAAGGAAATGATCACCACATCACTTCAGTGATTTGTATTAGAAATCTATCTTTTTTTCTGTTTTTACATCTTCATATACTGTCATTTTCGATAAATGAAAAGCTATAAATTCATGCCAAAAAACAGCAAACACACACCGACATTTATACAGCAGAATAAACTCAGTGTGTTCAGGTAGTGTCACTGCAGTGAACATGCATGTTACCGTGGTAACTTCCTCTGGATGACTGCAGAACACATTTCTGCCACTAGAGACATCAGTGCTGAAGTGAATCTGGCATGCGCGTGTTTCTGTCACTGAGGATGTAAATACCGTGTAACTCTGTTTAAAGTGCATTTCTATTGCAGCCACTGCAGAACAGATGTGACACACATTTCTCTAGCACACAAAACGCACTGATCAATGTTCCAGGACTCTTCTGAGACAAGCAGACTTAAAACCTACATTTAAATACCTACCAGTTTCCATCAAAATCAGTATTGCACATTACCACTGAAAAACTATCGTACATCATTTTTGTTTTTTCTGTGTCTTAGCAACGCAGCGGCTACAGCGTCTCAACAGCGAGAATATATACACAGCCCAAAAAAGACACTTCTAAGACAATCTGCTAATCTAATCAACATAACCACCACATGTAGAAACACTATATACACACTTTTGCCCTACACACCCCTGCACAGGTATTAGTCACTGCTGACAAGAGTCTGGCAACAGAGTGAAAAACTGCAGATTTTACCAACAGACATCAAGCAGACAGCAGTAAATGATGCATAAGTGAATTTGTTAAAAACGTCTCTGAACACTCATTGGTTGTTCTTGAAACATTATGGGAGGCTCAGTCAGGCAGTACTGCATTAAAAATGTTTAATTTTAATGGATGGTTGTGTTCAGATTTCAGTGCGCTGTAAGTGAACATTGTCAGTTTGATCAAAAACAAAATATGAAACAAATAAAACATGATAAAGCTGTTCATAAGGCTGACATGCCCAAAGCTGCTCTTCCAGTACGTGCAAACAGCAGTACAGTTTCTCAGAATCAGCCTTCCTGTATAAATATCTTCAGCTCTACATACACACATACATATCTCAGTGCACTCATACACCAGCTCAGTACACCAGCAGCATTCCTGTCTCATGTTTTCACTTATGCTTCATAAAATAACATCATCTGTCATTTTCATGAACTACTGTAGATACTTTCTTATACTAGTGATTTAACTATAAGTACATACTGTATATGTAATTTATATATATATATATATGTTTATTTATATATTTATATTGATGATTCTGCCTAAACTACATCTCTCTGCTTTCAGCCGTAAGTTAAAGGCCAAAAAATATTTTAAAGAGTGAAATTAGCCAATTCTGAGTGTAAATTATTAGATTTTTCTGATTTGGCTAATGTCTACAGTCAGACTGGATGTTATTTGATCTATTATTAAATCTTTATAAACTTTGCATTATTCTTTTCATAACAGCTCAATCAATTGCTGTTACATTTGTGTTGAAATTACTGTAATTACAAAATGAGGTTTAACTCTGAGCTGGTCACGTCCTCTGACATTATTTGTTTCTATGGCAACATTCACGACACCAGTGTGGATCCATGTGTGTCTTATAACGACAGCAAAACAATTAATCATCTCCTGCACACTAGAGTCAGAGAACCTCACAGCAGTACTTCATC
>JAZGTI010001078.1:0-49086 GCA_036877585.1 Botia kubotai | reverse complement strand
GGTGCCATGTCATCTGCTGGTGTTGGTCCACTGTGTTTTCTAAGGTCCAAGGTCAACGCAGCTGTATACCAGGACGTTTTAGAGCACTTCATGCTCCCTGCTGCTGACCAACTTTATGGAGATGCAGATTTCATTTTCCAACAGGACTTGGCACCTGCGCACAGTGAAGGCCACTATCAGAGCAACCTGGGCTCTCATAACACCTGAGCAGTGCCACAGACTGATCGACTCCATGCCACGCCGCATTGCTGCAGTAATTCAGGCAAAAGGAGCCCCAGCTAAGTATTGAGTGCTGTACATGCTTATACTTTTCATGTTCATACTTTTCAGCTGGCCAAGATTTCTCCCAAGATTTAATCATCAAAATTAAAAGAAATAAACACTTGAAATATATCAGTCTGTGGGGAATGAATGTATACATTATACAAGTTTCACTTCTTGAATGTATAATTAGTGAAATAAATCAACTTTTTGAAGATATTCTAATTATATGACCAGCACCTGTGTGTGTGTGTGTGTGTGTGTGTATTAGTAAAAATAATAACAAATATATATACTTAGACACATACTGGAATCTGTGACTTTGGACAGAGATTTGCGGTAGGTTGTATTGCGATCATTGACAACTGTGAGGGTGTTCTCCAAAGCTTTGATCTCTTTCTCCATTTTGCGTATTTTAGCATCCAATTCATCCCCCTGACGCTGGAGTTCTTCTTTCTCCTGAGCCGCCTTTGGAAAATCATGAGTTTGTCAGATTGCAAAACTGTCCGTCTAATGCAAAACATTGAAGTCATTCAGAAATGAAGTCACAATGAAACATGTCCATCTTTACTTAAATGTTCTTAAAATGCACACGAGTATATAAACTGAACTTTAACTGAGGAATGTAGACCAGTGTGTGAGAACCCATTACTTTAAAAAAAGTAAAGTCTCATTACTTTAAAAAGAAGTAAAATCATTCATATTGAAGAAAAACAGTACAAAACCTTTATGATGAAGTAGGCCTGTGATTTCTCTTCCTTTCCCTCTGGTGCTGCCATAGAAACGGTAAGGATCTCATACTTCTTCTTCAACTTATCGATTTTGGACAGCCTCTCTTGCACTTCAGCACTGACACCATTGATCAGTATAAAAGTACAGGAATTAAATACATGTGGCAGTATACAGAGTAGTAGCACTTTTTAACAAAAAAAGAGCACATGGACCATTTATAAAATATTTTACATTTGGGTAATTCCATCACTGTGGTATTTCAGAAAGGAAATTCAATCATATATTAATTTATGGCTTTCATGATTGTATGCATGGCCACACTAAACATCACTTAAAATGCATTTAACCTATTAATATTTACTATAACCTCACATTAGCTGTCATTTATAAGTGGTTTTATGGGTAATTAAATAACATAGAAGCATGCAATGTTTAATTGAAAAATCATAATTGTTTTAACATCTTTTTTATTCATTACCTCATCACCTTAATTTCTACTCTATTATGAGCTGACAACTTGCTTTATTCATAAATAAGTGGCAGAAATAGTATACTGATGCTTTTTAACCACTTTGATTTAACCTAAAAGGTTAATAAAAGAATAGTCTGGCACGATCTAATTTTAAACATGAAAATAAAAAAATGAACCTTTTATTGCACACTGCACTGCCAGAGTTTATGAATTATCAAACAAAAATGTACCACATAATTTTAAAATGTGGGTAAGTGTTACAATAAAGTTTTGGACAGAAGTCTAATTTGTGCCAAACAGAATGTACCTGAGCCCATGTCTCTCCTGCTCAGTGAGTCTGATCTGTTTATTCATCATCTCTCTATGCACATGGATTTCCTCCTCCCCCTTCTTCATGGCTGTCTGCATCTGCAGACGTCTCTTTTCCAGGCTCAACACTCCATCAGCTCGGTCATACAGCAAATCTCTCAGACGCTGCACCTCCATCTTCAGCAGGTCTTTCTCCACCATGCTGTCCTGAAGGAGGAGATCCACATAGATTTAGTATAGTATAGATTTGTAAATGATGAGCATCAATTTTTTTCAGGAGTGGAATTCTGCTGTGACAGATTGCATGCAGGCCTGATGGACAATCAAGTTCTTCACCTGTTTCTTGAGCCTGAGTTTTTTATGCTCTTTCTCAGAGGTGGTAATGAAGAGCTGCACTTCCTGGATCTTGGAGGTCAAGTCTCTCTCCTCTGCTTCAGTTTTCTCTGTTTCTTTCTTAACACGACGGATATCATCCTGAGAATAAACACATATAAACAACTGTCTACAGACCCAAACAAAAACAAGAAAACATAAAACCTGTTTTAGGACCATCATCAAGATTGTTTTGATTGTTTTTGTGACAAACACATTTCTATAAAACTCATTTGACATTGCACACTTTTGACTTTTTATCTTTTCTTCCCACCTCAGAAAACTTTGAAAAATTAATGTGTCTATAATAACAAAGATCTTACCTGGAGTTTCTTCAGCTGTTTGCTGAGGGTGGCAGCTGTCTTCTTCTTCTCCTCCAGGGCTTCAGACAGATCTGAGACCTTCTTCTCCAGAGCCTCCTTCTCCTCTTTGTTCACATCCCCCTGCAAACGACACATCTTCCTCTCCAGCATCTGAATCTGAAAATCCTTTACGAAAGGAAAGAACAGCATTTGAGACATTGAGACCAAGTTCTGCTTTAAAAAAATAAACATCTAGCTCATTTCTGTCGGGCTGGTGTTCCCATCACTCATTTAACAGTTCTCCTGCCTGGTTAAAGATGATCATCTGCTGTTTGAGGGAGTTCTGGTCCAGTTTGCTGAGTCTGCTTTTTAGGTTGGAGAGAGCAGCCCGGGTACCATGGATCTCGGCTGTGGCATTCTTCTCCTTAGCATGCAGCTCCTGCAACTCCTGACTCTTCTTGAACATGAGCTCTCTCTGCCGGAGCAGTTGAGCATCAATCTCCTACATAAACATACATTTACAATATACAAATAACATTTACAAATATACATACATTTTATTTACAAAACAAAAGTCAACTTCACTTTTTAATAAATCAATAAAGTGTGAGATCAATTTGTGAAGTGCAGTGAAAGGTAAATTTGTGTTTAAAGAACTGAATTGTGTAAGGAACAATAACGTCTGGCAGCCAAATAAACCCGGGTAGTAAAAGAAAGAGTCAAGCTCACTTTGATGTTGAGCTCCTGTTCTTTGAGTAGCTGCTCCATCTGTGCTGCCTGCTCCTCACCATTCAGCGCCGCCTCCGTCACCATCTGCAGCTTCTCCCTCAGAGCAGCATTATGAAGCTTTGTCTCTTCAACCCTACAACAAATCAACAGTTAGAGCAGTGCTATATCTGTAGTGTTAAATAGGACAGAGAAAAGCAACAGGATTTTTTGGGGGACTGCGGATCTATGATTTTTTTAAAGGCAGAGGCCACAGTTTAAAGAAACTAAAATATAGTGCACTATTGTCCTCATTATTCAAGAGATCGATTCAGAATTGTGAAACACAAACATGTGTTACAAAAATACATGCAGATACTGTATGTTCTAACAAAACGTGTTAAAATCCTAAACACTTAACAACAAACCAATGCCGTCAATAGAGTGCTTTGAAGTATCAGTGATGAGTAACAGGAAAGAGGTACTTCAGTGGCCAATCATATCTGTCAGTGTATGACTCTGACAATGCATTTAATAATTACAGGTGTGATATGAAATAATTGTAATGTTTATTAGTTTAAAGATTAGTAGTATTAGTAGTACCACAAGTACAGTTCACAACAAAGACAGATGTCCACAGAAGGAGTGTTGTTAACAATCTGACAATACTGACATTCAGAAAACCTGAATGCACAAAGCCACAATTAGCAGTATGTGGACAGAATTAAGGAAAAACATTGATTGATCGATTGATTGGATGAAATTAGTGTCATGTTAAAGACAAGAAGGCATTACTTGGCTGATTTGTCCTTAATGTCTTTCTTCATGCTGGTTAACTGAGATCTGGTGGTCTCCACATCTCTGGCGGTTCGGTCTACAGTTCCCTTCAAGCTCTCTAGCTGAGGAAACACATTAGATTGTTTTAGCCAGACTACTTCATTAATTGGCCTTTGATAAACAGGAAAAGGACAAAAACAGATCACTACCCTTACATTTTATATATACTATCTTTCATACATAACATCATATTGCATAATTAATTTAATCATTTTTAATCATTTTATTATTTTACTACCTCACTACATATAGAATAACAACAAACAATTATAAAAGCAGCAAAAGGCATTAAACCATTTGGCTTTCCTCAGACTAAAATTGCATAATAGACTCAAAAAATTTATTTAGGCTTTGACGATCATTGACTAGTTTAGATTGTTGAAGCAGTTGTTTAAGATCAGGGTTAGAAGCAATAGGTGATACCTCATCCTGCAGACGTCTGTGGTTACTTTCCTGTTCCTGGAGCTGCTGTCTGAACCGAACTGCCTGACGTTCAGCTGTAGCTATCTTCCTCTCCAGCTCTTTATTGTTCTCTATCTCATGTTCCAGGAACTCTTTCCTTTCCTTCATTAAATCATTCTTCTCCCGTATCTCTTGGTTCATCTCTGCCAACAACTGCAAGATTCAGTGTTTTAACAATTATAATTAAACCATCTACTGAATTAAATTACAAAGTCTGCTACTCTGAGCAATTTTAATCTCCAAAATCCTAATATAAAATTGAAAGTGTTTAACTCCATATCTGCTATTCACGTTGTTAACGCCATGCTCTAACCACTGAGCTACAGGAAAGCTGATTGAACAGGATTGTACAGATTGAAAAATATAAGTTGAAAATTATATTTAAATGCACATATTTGTTATGGCAAATTATATTAGTTTTAAGATGTGTAGTGTAAGAGCGCCATCTTCAGGTTACTATTGCACACTGCTGAATCTCTTGGTCTCGTCTCGTCATTTGTTCAAGGGTGTTCTCCCACTGGATGATCATGTCTTGTCTTTCATTGTGAGCCTGACGAAAGCTCTCGGCTGTCTTGTCTAAAGCAACCTGCATTCCATATCACAAGTGCATTGTTTCAGAAAACACTATAGAACAAATAACACATTAAACTATTCCCACAATTGTGAAACACAAGGGTGCACAGAAAGGCATCTATCACCTGTGCCATAACGGTCTCAGTAAGTTCACTGTCTAAGTACTTTTTCTTCTGGTTGGCTTCAAGGGTCAGTTTCTCAATTTTCAGCGTCAACTCCTGATTCAAACAAATCAGATATAATATTTTAGTCCAGTGAATACAGGTTACATTTTTATTCATTTCTTTTTCCTTTTGATTTTGGGGTATAATATGGTGCATACATGTTCTTGACAGGTTTTGTGAAATTTTTCCATGTTAATTGGTAGTAGTCTTTTCTGATTTGTGTTAATTAAACATGTTGAATGCTGACATTAAATTATATTTAACACGTTTTTTCCGTAGGTGATTTTGCCATTGGGCTGGTTTTGTTACGCAGATCTAGCAAACCTGTTTACATGGCTACTTGGGGAACATACAAGTTGTTTTCATTGTCATTATGACAGCTGTGATTAATCAAAACATGATTAGCTTGTACATCTCTATCAGCCTTTAGCAGGCTATAACTACACACTCACTCGAATCCTGCTCTCATCTTGCTTGGCGTACTTAATGATTGCCATGGTGTCCTCATCCTTGTGTGCCGAGTCCTGCAACCAGGCCTCTAAAGTCTGCTGATCCCAGTTCAGCCGACTCTTCAAATTATCAAGCTTCTGGGTGGCTTTAAAAATGTTGTTCTGTGCAAATGATTGTAAGTTTAAGGGTTTCAAAGGTTGTTTTGCATATGTAAATCTGCCATTAAGACATGTGTCTTAATAAATGCCATATTGTGATTATTGTGGCACTCAGTGCATATAATGTGTATTAATAGTGTAGAGCACAAAAGCAACCTCTAAGGAGTTCTTCTTCTCGTTCAGTGTTTTTAGTTCATTGTCCTTCTTTTGGATCTCCTGCTTCAGACGCCCGGACTCTCGTTCTGCCAGCGCTCTGAAATGCATCTCCGATTCGATCTCCTTCTCTCTGGCTTTGCACACCAGCTAAACACATACGAATATTCCCATCACAAATTTGACCAGCAATCTTACTGGGTACAACAAAATGATCCAGGAGGAAAAAAACACTTCCTAAACAAATATAAGCGTAACTACCCATTTTTATGGTAATTTGGGTACCTGGGTGTGAGAAACTTCTTGTCTTAGATTTTTGAGATGCTCTGTCAAAGCATTTACAATGTCCTTGAATTTATTCCGTTTGTTGTCAAGATTCAGTCGTTCTTTTTGCTTTCTTTGAAGCTGTAGGGTGAAAACCAAAACAATGAGATTGAGATACACATCTTAAACATCAGATCAAATTGATCGCTTACCTCCTCCTCTAGCGCTTTATTCTCTGCGTTAGCTACAGGGATGGCAAAACCATCGTCCCAACCAACCTCCGCTAACAGCGCGTTAGACATCTCCGGTTTGTTTCAAAAAGGATAAATAAGAAAATCGGGAAAATGAAACACAAACGAACCGATAAGACTTATGGGTCGTTTATCAGCACTGTTGACGCGTCTCGTTTCCTAGCAACGACGTAAAATTACCGACTATTTACGTGGTGCGTTGTCCTACAGATAGATGGCTCTAAAAGTTTCCTTTTTGGCAAGCAACTGTCTAAAATCACTATTGTAGATCTTGATTTTCGAATTCTGATGAAACAGTTTTAGTGAAATACACGCTAAAGAACACACAGTATTAGTAGATTGTAATTCTAGTAGTACTGTGTGGATAAACCTCTGAGAGCAATTACCACACTTATAACTATTTTCACGGCCATCTGACTTTATTCGTCAACTATAACCTGATTTTACTGTATGGATTGTTACTTATCAAAACGCTGTATGGACAGTGAAAACAGTATAACACACCAAGAGAAGTCGCTAATTAAGGAAAACTGAGGTAATGTTTAAATTAATATTGCTAGGATTGTAAAAAATGTTCTCGTTTAATATCCATTTTGATCAAACCCAAACGAGTGATGCGAAATCAATGCCTAGGCATAAACCGAAAAGTCACAATAAAAAAAGAAAAAACTGTTTTATAAAGAAACAGCACAATCATAATTCTTCTACTCAAATTTAAATAAAAAAAAAAACAATCAAACAGAAAAACATTCAAAAGCAAAAATGCACATGGAGTATTAAAATTAAGATTTTCAACATTTCCTATCTGATCAAGGATTAATGCATCATGTACATGTCAGTGTATCTGTGACAGCTTGCTCTTGTCAAACTGCTTTATCGGGATGAGAATACTTAAGTCCCAGAGATTTAATCAGATCCTGCATGAAGTTGAAACAAAAAACAGGCCAAAAAAAGATTAAAAGCCCAAACAACCTTTAGATGACTGAAGAGAAAAGATGCCTTCACAATGTCTCTAGTTTGTATAAACATCTCCGTCCTCAGGACTTGTAGAAAAGGCAAATGCAAATCTCACGTCGGTCCTCTGTGCCCAGCAGAAGCTGTGTGTGTTTTCTCTGAGGGTCAGACATCCCTCAGGAAGAATGAAATTATACAGCTGTACTTTTTTTGCCAATGTACAGCCTTGCAAACTCCACAAAATCATCAATAAGAACTGGCCATGCCCCTGAAAAAGACATACCATCAAAAGAAAGTCATATGTAACTTAAGAATGCTATAATTTAGCTAAAATTGAGGGCAGTTGTGGCCTACTGGTAAACAGAAGGCTTGTAACCAGAAGGTCACTGGTTGAATTCCCAATGATGGCAGGAAACAACTGAGGTGCTCAAGCAAGTAACCTTACCCCCAATTATTCCCGGGCGCCGCAGTGAATGCTCCGGGTGTGTTTTCACAATTTGCAGTGTGTTCACACTCCAATGTGTGTGTACTAACTGGATGGGTTAAATGCAGAGGACAAATTTCATGTATGGGTCACCATACATGGCCTGCATGTCACTTCACTATCATTCTATTGTATTGTAAATCCTAAATGCTATCTTAAAAAATACTTATTTACTTTTACTAATAACTCCAGTCCTGAGCTCCAGAGTTTTGCCTAAACCCTAATCAAACACACCTGCCTGTAATTTTTAAGTTAAGACCTTGATGAGTTTGTTTAATTGTTTTGATTGATGTGTTTGATTAGGGTTGGAGCAAAATTCTGCAATGATCCTCCTGGACTGGACTTGAATTGCCCTACCAATAAATTTACATGACTACCATAAGGCTCAAAACTAGTAATTACCCTAATCATCATCATAACTGGTTTTGAAAAGTCAGTAAGTTCCCTAAATTACACTGAATGCAGTTTCACACAGAAACCAAAGCTATTAGTTGACCTCCTCCATGTAGAACAAAACAGCTTTTTCAAGGTCACTGGTAGGACTGGAGTCATAGGTGTTGCTGGACCATATTTAGACACAATGATCAACATAGTCAACATGTCAGTACCTGTAAAATCTGTGGTTTCTTTTCACATTGACTATAACAGCAGCTGTTATGGTCATCAGCTGCAATATGATATCTTATAATATTTTATAGTTAAAGCTCCCTTTAAAAACTCCCCTTTAAAATGAAATTTGAAGAGCATTTTCAGTGGCAGACCCTGTCAAAGGTAACATAGGGCAGTGGTGCTAGCACGCAGTGGTGCTAGCACGCAGTGGTGCTAGCACGCAGTGGTGCTAGCACGCAGTGGTGCTAGCACGCAGTGGTGCTAGCACGCAGTGGTGCTAGCACGCAGTGGTGCTAGCACGCAGTGGTGCTAGCACGCAGTGGTGCTAGCACGCAGTGGTGCTAGCATGCATCCTGATACCTTAAATGCGTTGTAAGGTGCTTTGGATAAATATGCAAAAATATAAATATAAGGTTGGAGAACATAAAAATATTTTGTATAACGTTGTTGGCTGTTCTTACTTTAATCAAAGAAAAATTACTGTCCATTTTTAAATAATAAAGAAAGTGAATGATTTTTGGAAAAGTGAAACTAACCTTCCTCATCGTAGTTTGACATATCATCTGTTATCATCGTGCTGAAATCTAACAAAAGGTTCCATGTGTCTTTGGGAATGGATCGCTTATGATGCTCCTGCAATGCATTAGTCAGTCAAATACGTTTTCTTTAAACCAGAGAAAATTATGCTAATGCATGAATATAATAATGCTAAATAATGCTAAATATAATGAATAATTATAAATAATTGATACTCACCAATAAAAATTTGTTCCATAGTTCTAGAAATTTAAAACGACCAGCCAATAATAAATTCCAGTATGCAATAGCCATTTCTAGGTCTGGTAGAAAAAAAACAACAACAAAAAACAGTTAACTACATAAAAAATTATTGTAACAAACAAAATCTGACAGTACAAACAATGAATCCAACATGCCTAGACCCTTTTGTCCTGGATTCTTAGCAAAGCTGAATGTGAACTGATAAAAGTCTTTAAATTTCCCTTGGTCCTTTAACTCCTGCTCCATCCTGGGTAGTTGTGCTTTGAGTTTCTCTATGCTGTCACACCTCGAATAGACACAAAATTCATACAAATGAAAAATCAGTAGATAGAACTTGATAAGGAACTTGATTTAGAAGTATCTGACGTCATATAAGAAAAACAAAAACAAACAAGCTAAATTTACCCCTGCTCAGCCATTCCCTCCATGAATTCTTGTTTGGAAAACTCGCACTGTGTTGCTGCTCGAAACTTCCAAGCAATTAGTAGTACGCTTATACTGGCTGGATCAAGTCCCAAGTCATCACAGAATTGTTGGATTCCATCTATACCAATTTTGTTAGCATCTTGAGGATCTGTTAATACATTAGTTTTTCTTTGAGCACAATTCCGATTTATAGGATAGGTTTGTATGTTACAAATGACTAACAAATGATTAACTTACGTGATTGATTAACATAAATAACTGTATATATATACACAGACAGACGCTTTTATCCAAAACACATATATACGTTATAGTGGATTCACATATATAGTTGAGTTAGTTAGTGTGTAGATGTTTTGCACAATATTTACCTCTGTACTGATTGTAGAGCTGTTCTAACTTCTTCCGGTCTAATGTTCCCTTTAGATTCTGTATGTAGAGGTCAGGAGTTTGGAAAAAGTTGTCTGTAGCAATTTCTAATTTCCAATCATTTTGAGACAAACAATTTAATGCTGTTTTTTCATTCGACTGAGTGAAGATCATGAACTGGCGAACTTTATCCTTCTGAGAGGATTTCAGCTTGTTCTGTAGAAATAAGGCATGAAGGTTTCATCAAGTCGTCACAGCATTATCGCTTGTTGTATATTTACAGTCTGTTAAGAGTCATCATAGTGGCATATGCACCGAAAAGGGTTTGTCATACTTATTTAGGTTGATATGTAAATAAATAATTTATTTATAAATATATAAATAAATAAAAATAAAAATACTAAGTGTAACAATTTACTTGTTTGTATAAGTTATATAACACATACACTTAATAAAACGGGTGCCTTATATGTTCAACCTGCGCGCCGTAGCTTTTCGACGTGTTTGCATAACGTTTAGTAACCGATAAAAAAACATTGAGCACTTCACAATGGTCCATTGCTCTGGCTTTTTAATAATGACTAACTTGACAGTCCGGCTGTCTAACAGTTTTGACCTCGCTAGCCTCAACGCTACCTGCTCTGAATAGCTGTTCAATTAATTAATCAATAAACCAACTATCCTGCAAGATAAAAATAGAATGAATATCATCGTCAAAAAACTAATAATTAAAAGTACTGTGACGCAAAGGATTGTAACTATTCTGTATCTGCAACGTACATTAGATAAAGAATTGTTTTTACATTTACCATGTTTGTGATTTTCAGTCTCCCTCTTCCGCTATCCCTGTCCTGCGCCTACTTCCGCTCATGCGCAGTGTCACTTGTACGGTATTTCAGCTGCGCGCCGCAGCTTAAATAAACAATATAAAAATTACTATATTATAACACCCACCAATTTAATATGGAATTTACATTGTTAAATGCCACAGCACTTACAAAGACACTCTTTTTTAAATACTTGATTTTACACCCTAACATGTTATTACGTTAAAAGGTTATTCTTTTAAAACACTGTATTTACACTGTAAACATTTTAGGATGTTTGTGTTTTGTGAAGACTTGATCATCTCTTTCTGTAAATTATTCTAAATTAAAGACTTTTGCTATCATACCTATCAATTGCTTCAGTTTGCAACACATATTTCCCGTCCACAATCTCCCCAAAATATGCTTTAACACAAGTAAAATGTAGGTAAAATCTTTATCGCAATCGTATTTTCAACATAAAATAATGTCTACGTTATATAGACAAATTAAATAGAATTCGTTTAATTTTATCCGCCTGTTTCTGAGATGCTAAAATCAGTTTTTGTGTGTTTCTAAAGACAGGACATCAGACTTCATCTCTCATATCCATATACTAATTCTAGGAAACAAATACATTTACAAGAACGTGTTGGTTCTACATGTTCAAAGCTTTCGGGGACATAACAGCAAAATTGAGGAAAAGTACACCTCATTTCAGTTCCGTTTCAAGGCCAGAAATGTGGAGACCCCGTAGCGCCTCCACTAAACACTATCAGTGCTGCAATATCCCTGCGCCTCTGCATATAGTTCCATGCCACAGAATATACATCTAGCTAACTTTGACATAACAAAATAAACTTTTAGTTTTTTTGCGTGTATTTAAGTAGAATTACAGCACGTTCCGTACACAATAAGAAACTAAACCCTGTGTTGCCGTTTTGACGTTCTTGCAGTTTTACCATAAAAGTCCAGAAACGAGATCCGGTTAGATAAAATCGCCTGAGATGCACATGTTCTTTCTTTCCAAGTGAATGCTGAAGTCTTGAACGGACCATGTCTAGCGGTTCTGCTGATTACAACAGGTAAAACATTCGTGTTGAATAATCAAACTCCATTTATTATCGGATAATGTTAGCTTTATTGAATGAGAGATGAGTCTGGTTAATTGTAGCCACCGGTGTGTTTTGGATTTTGATATGGCGCATGTGATATTAGCCAGGCCGCGCAGCTGGCTAACTCACGTTAGGTATGTATTTTTTCCAGTATTTATGGTTCACGCACATCTGTAACTAATTTGGTTATTATTTAAAGAGTCAATATCATTTGCTTTTAGATTGACTCGATGGACGATGGTTAGACTTAACGCCTACCCTGAAATCTAACGCGTGGCCTCCATGGCTGAGGCCTTACATTCATATAGTCTTTCATTTTCTTCACCATAAAAACCCTCCCATGCCGTGAGGTCAAAACTCTGTTTTTTCTTTTATAATAATATAAAGTTGTTCATAGTTTGTAAAAGGTGAACAGATGCAGAATACAATTCGGACCAAATTTGGACCTGAGCTGTAAACTGGATCTTTAAGCCAGGGTTGAGTCATTTTCACAGAATCCAGTAAACCATTCAGTAAACTATTTTATTTAAACGTTGTTTTGCTTGGTTATATATATATCCACGTGGCATTTAAGAACGTACAAGCGCAGACTCTCAAGGAAGTTCAAATTATACAATACTCTCAGACGAGTGAGAAATGTGCCTAATGCATACTGCTTTTTGTTTTTTAGCTCACGTGATCGAGATCATGGAGGGCCCGAAGGAATGGAGCCTGATGGTGTCATCGAGGTTTGTGTCTTGAGAGTCTTAAGTAGGGTGGCGTAGTGGTTAAGTATCCAAAATAAATTTTAAGTCCCAAGAATCCAAAATTTTAGTGACTGTGATTTTGTTGAGAAAAGTGTTACATTTTGAAACTGCTTTACATGTATTCTCTTTTAAACAATTCGATGAAGTTGTTTTCAGAAGAAGTAGGCAAAAATAAAGCACAGAGAATAAACGTTAGGTGTGTAATTTTTGCTTATGTATTTCACCATGTGTGCACCGATGACAAAACAGATGTTCATCAGAACTATCATTCAGCTGTGACTTCAGGGCATTGTATTACCTTTCTCCTATTTTAGGATTATCTGAAAAGATGCTTAACTTATGGAGCAAATATATTTAAGTAAACTGTAAGTCTGTTTACAAATGACAGCGAAATATCTGAAGACCTTGTTTTGCAGAGCAACTGGAATGAGATTACAGACAATTTTGATGATATGAACCTGAAAGAAACTCTCCTTCGTGGAATTTATGCTTATGGTTTTGAGAAACCTTCAGCCATCCAGCAGAGAGCTATAATTCCTTGCATAAAAGGTACAAACAACAGTTTTCAGACAGTGATGTGCTTTTTTTTTTTTTGGTTGATTTATTGTTTGTAACGTTTCAAAAAAATTCTAACATGGTTAAGCATTAGTGTAAGTCTGTCTTTCATCACTTTACAGGTTATGATGTTATTGCTCAGGCTCAGTCAGGCACTGGTAAAACGGCGACATTCGCCATTTCCATTCTGCAGCAATTGGAGATTGAGCAGAAAGAGACTCAGGCCTTGGTCCTGGCACCAACCCGAGAGCTTGCTCAGCAGGTATGCTGGTCCTGAGGTCATGATAAGCTTAAATGTGTCTCAGACCAAGGCGGCATATTCTGGCAGTAACTCAAATCAAGGTACTCTCTTTGCTCTACCGGCTACATCTGTCATTAATTGTGGACCTGTGTGTTTGCATAATTACATTAACTTTTTTGGCAGGAGCTAATTATCAGGTTAGCATTTCAGCCAAAGTTGTCACTAATTGCAAATCAGATCAAGCGATCATGTAATTTGCATAGACTTAGTGTAACAATAGTTCAGTGGACAAGTGTGAAATGATGGTAACCATCTTTCGGGACTGACCTTTTATGGAGATTACCTTTTTTATACTGATCATACTTGTCCACTGATTGTGCATAACATTTTTGGAAAGTGTGTGTGTGTGTGACATATATGAACCATACACTTTTGTCCACTCTGTGTAGATCCAGAAAGTTATCCTGGCCTTGGGTGACTACATGGGTGCTTCATGCCATGCTTGCATTGGAGGCACCAATGTGCGGAACGAAATGCAAAAACTTCAGGCTGAAGCTCCACACATTGTTGTTGGCACACCAGGTCGTGTGTTTGACATGCTGAACAGGAGGTACTTGTGTAAGTAAAGCATGCAAATGATTTGGGCTAAAACATACATGCTTTTAAGTTTAACTATTAAGATTGAGTATGATGTGATGGTATACCGTCTTTCGGGACTGACCCGCTATGGAGAGATTAAAAACTACTGATCATACATTTCCACCAAATTTGCAAGCTGTTGTCCTAAAGATTGAATTAAATGTACTTTTTTTTTTTTTTCCTTTACTGCAGCTCCTAAATGGATCAAGATGTTTGTCCTTGATGAAGCTGATGAGATGCTGAGTCGTGGGTTTAAGGATCAAATTTATGAAATTTTCCAAAAATTAAGCACAAACATCCAAGTAAGTCAAGGCCTTGTTGCCAGGGTTTAGTTAACTTCCACTCAAAAGAACTGTGCTGCAGTTGCAGAGTCCAGGTCTTCCAGGTATATGTAATAATGCTAGCAGAGTACAATGTGGAAGAGCAGTTGCTTTGCACTGCAAATGAATGTATTGTAATGTATAATAACCCAATGTAAAATAATGTATTTAACCCACTCAATCCCAGAAGTTTAGAATTTTTTTTTTTCTTTTTTTTTATACTTAGGCTTCTGTAGCACTTAAAACCAATGTCATTTTAAACAAGTGATGCTGCTTAATTTGTAGGTCACTAATCAAATCTAAGCAAATTTGTGACATTGACCTTAAACACAAAGGAGTAAAGAGTCATAGTCTTTTGCTTCTATTCAAGCACATTTTAATTTTTGAAAAAGTCATGCTGGGGTAACATGGACTATAGGTTGTTTAACTTGTTTACAAAGTTCATGCAGCTCGCTTCTGTCATTAAAGTAAAAGTGGGCTAAACTAAATAATGTTAGAAAATTTGGCAATTTATGTATTTTTTTTATGTTATATAATTTCCATTTAGAGAATGCAAAACAAAAAGCATTTAAACTAGTAGATTTTTGAACCTTACTGTGTATGATGTAATTTTTGTCTTTGGAGGAGGTCATACTATGATAATGGCTTACTTGACCAGGTTGTGCTGCTTTCGGCCACCATGCCTGCTGATGTGTTGGAGGTAACAACCAAGTTTATGCGTGAACCTGTTCGCATCCTGGTGAAAAAGGAGGAGCTTACTCTGGAGGGTATTAAGCAGTTTTACATCAATGTAGAACGAGAGGTGAGTTACTGCTTCATAATTTATCTCTATGTGAAACACAGTCCCTTCTTTCAAAAGCACCATGCTAAAATCACCAGCTCAAGACCTTTGGGCCTTGCGCTGGTGTTCATGCTAGTACTGGTAATTCACAAAGGAGGAAGATCAAAAGCACATGGTCGGAAATGAGTCTAGCACAGACCTCTTTCTTAATGTCCAGTGTCCTAGGTCTCAAGATCCAGTGCCACAGGATCCAGGATATTGATCTTTATTGACTTTCATGTTCTCTTGAACAACTAAAACCAATTAACTTTTAAATTGTGTAGGAGTGGAAATTGGATACACTTTGTGACCTCTATGAGACCCTTACAATCACCCAAGCTGTTATCTTTTTGAACACGAGGAGAAAGGTGGACTGGTTGACTGAGAAGATGCATGCGAGAGATTTTACAGTGTCTGCTCTGGTAAGCACAATAGAGATATGCACATATTTGTTTCAAATAAAATGAAAACTTCAGAACTGATGAAATGCCCAATTATAAAAGTAGCTGTTTAAAATGAACGCATGTAGCACAGGTCTGCCATTCCATTGTAGTGTTGTCAAAAATATTGATACTGAAATGTATGAAACGGTACCAATACTCATTTCCCGACGTATCAATACACTGATACCAGCCTAGCTTTGGCACTTTCACTCTCCCTTCTCCCCAACAGCAAGTTGACACACACCACACGTAACCGCAGTGCCATGGTCTCATTTGCTCCGGTTAAATAGCGTTAGTGAGTAAGATGGCGAGTACAGGGCCACGACTGGCTTTGGTTGAAAAAGAACACAGCAGAAGTGCTGTCTGGAACTATTTTGGATTTGAGGCAAATTTACACAAAGGCAAAAGACACAAGCAATTCTTTAAATTACAGGAAAAAAAAACTTAAATTTTACACCGTCAATGTTGTGTCAGTTTTTCCCCGTGGTATGTTTTTCAAGGTATTGAAGTTAGAAATTCCAGTATCTTGACAACACTTCCATTGTTTATAGTTTAGTTTATGGGTGCTAATATTAGGACTTTTCTTAAATTAGTTGCATGATTGAAGTTGGGTTTTGAATGTGTGATGTATTAAAGTATATGATGGCTAAACTCATGCAGATACTTTTTTTTTTTTTTTAAACATGACTGATCATACTTATACATAAACATGATAATATGCTGCTTTTTATGAATTTAAAGTAATCTTTGTTTTTCAGCATGGAGATATGGATCAGAAGGAGCGAGACATAATCATGAGAGAGTTTAGGTCTGGTTCCAGCAGAGTGCTCATAACCACAGATTTGCTGGTGAGTGTATTTGCAGAATTCCAATAGGCTATGACTCAATTTATTATTAAAGTTTTTAATATTACTGACTTATAACGGCTATTTCTCAGGCACGTGGAATTGACGTGCAGCAAGTATCTCTTGTCATCAACTATGATTTACCAACAAATCGAGAGAATTATATCCATAGGTGAGTAAAATCAGGTTTTAATCAGTTTTTAATTACCGCTGAAGCATTAAGTGTTGACTTATTCTATAATTGTTTCCGTTGTAGGATTGGGCGTGGCGGGCGGTTTGGCAGAAAAGGTGTTGCTATTAATTTTGTTACTGAAGAAGACAAAAGAATTCTTCGGGACATTGAGACGTTTTACAACACAACTGTTGAGGAGATGCCCATGAATGTTGCTGACCTGATTTAACCTTCGAGGTTTTATTGCAGAGATAGCTGTTGAGTGATCTCCATTTGCGCTCATTATTGGAAGAATAAAACTACTCTCTTCAATGCTGGCTGCAGATCTGACTTACGAATTCAATACGTAACGTGGCTGTGTGGACGGTTGTAGACTCCAACCATATCAGTATTTACTGGTGGTTGTTTACAAAACATGGGTTCTTCACATGTATTCTTTATCAGGTATTTCTTCCCTAGTATGTCTAAAATGTATGTGTTAGATGTTCTTCATCGCTTAGTAATTTACTTGTGGACTAAAAGATACAAGTTCTGCATCAAGTCTGCCAATTATGTTATGCTAACATATGTGTGCAGTTTAACTTGATTCACTTTACCTACCTTTTCAATAATATAAAAGCACTTTTTGTGGAATGTTATTTAATTGTATGTTGTTTTATCAGATATTTTTTGTGAAGTCCTCTTCAAAGGTGGGTCTGAACATGTTAAGTAAATGTTTTGTTTAGCCCATTTGACAATAAAGAGGAACATGATTATTGTCTGTAAACTGTGTGTTTGGTAAGATGGTAAAATGCTTCTTACAAAAAATTGATATTTTTGATAAATGGCAACAAATACTGAATGGACCAATAGGAGAAACTGGGAATTGACAGTGCTCAAAGCAGATGTGGTCTACATGGTCGTTTGGATGTGGACATCCAAACACAATGTGTTCTTCCATTAGATTACATAAAAATTATGGGATTTTGCTTAACGCACAGGGGTGTTGTCATGCTGGCAGAAAAGGGCATTTTGAAACTTGAAACTTCTTAAACCTGGTCTTTGCTGGTTTTAAACTGTTAATAGTTAAGTTTACCTTTTACATGTTCAAAGCTTTTTCTGTGTACCTTAAGGTTTAAAGAAACATTGCTGGTTTAAAAAATGCATTCAGCATTACTGCAAATTTGACATGCAAATCCACCCCTTTTCCATATGTAGCTATAGAGGGGTGTGCACTGAGCCTTAATGTGTCCAATAAAACCAAAATAATGCGGTAGTAGAATATAGTTGATCTTTGAATGCCTTTATGAAAAGCATATAATCAAATTGTGTTGTGTTGCTTTTACCTTATTTAAATCAAAGGTAAAGTGTTATAAACATGAATATGAATTTTATGCAATAATATGGTAGTAATTGTGTATTTGACCTTGCTCTTTAATCAAAATCCCCTTATTGCCATGTGATGCACAGCTTTCTGTTAATATGCAAGGCTGTGCTGCAGTTTAACCAATTACATTTAGGTCTGCCACCATTATAGTATGCAACAGAAACATTTTACCATCCACAGCAATTAACCAATGGATAAAATCAAACTGCTCTGAAATTCAGAACTCTACAGAAGTTTATTTTGGTTTAATGCAGACGTATGCAATTTTCTGCCAATTTTTAACTACCAAAATGAATCTCTTAGTTTAATAATATAGTGCTTTTTATCCATCTGAGCTCCTAATAATAAACTTACTGAAAGTGTCACATGAGGTTTTTTTGAGTACAACATTAAATGCCATTTATTTCTCATAAAAACAGTTTGTTTAAAACAAAATGCTATTCTAGTTAAAAAGACACTATCCCATAAGATTAATGTTAGCAAATATTTCAGAAAAGACAAGTTATAGAATTTAATAGACTACTTTAGTCAAACATTTAACAACATTACACACCAACATTACCACTAACAACATTACGCACATGCAAATTTTTGCAATCTATTACTTTATTCACTTCAAACTGTATTGTAATTAAATGTCATTTTAATTAAATTGTCACATTCTACATAAAAGCTGCCTTGCATGGGTAGGAGTGTGAAAAAAATGGTATGCATAGGAGCCTCATTTTCACAAGGGTGCAATAGAGCCTCGAAAGTAGTCCTGAGGATATCTGACTAACCTCAGGATCTGTTGCACGTTTCCACAATTCATAGATGTCACTAACATGACCATGTGAGGTCATCATCTGGTTGTAGATACAATAGTGATATGGAGCTTTTCCCTCCCCTGAGAAGAATACATGGTCCCTGGGAGAGACTCCAATAATGTTGGCACAGATACCAAGAAAGACATCATCAATGTGAAGGGAAGCGTTTAAGGTACGTGAAGCCCAAAAGACTTTAGAAGACACATCTTTGGAGAGGACATATCCAGACCCAGGGGTGTAATCTGGGTATGACAACCATGGGTACATATTTTTGGACACATAGTACTTGCTTGCTTTGTCCCGGTTAGGTGGAGATCCACGGTGCACTCGTCCGATCCAAAAGTTTTCAACATTACTGTGGGCAATCTTTTGCAGGTAGTGAATTAAGTTTGGAATGTGGACAAAGACGTCATCGTCTGCAGACATGAAGAACTTGGCATGGCGACAGTAGGTTTCTTTCCAGCCAAGCTGCAAAAGAAGCTTAAGAGTAAGATTGTGGAAAGTGTCCATGAAGTCCTGCTGGATGAGGTCCTTATATTTTTGGTTCTCTAACAGCAATTGCTCCTTAAGTTGTTTTCTCTGCTGCGGATCAGGATGAAGGCCAAGAGCAAACAGCACCTTTACAGTGGCCCCCAATGTCCTTTTAATGAATGCCTCATTCCCCCAAGTAGAGCGAATGGCTTGTCTTCTCTCAAAGTTCTCAGAGGAGCTTTTCACAAATAGTAAGAGCAGAACGTCTTTTACGCCACATTTCCTTGCATGGTTTAAGAGGTATCCATGATAGCGGTACTCCATAGCTTCTGTAGAACTTACTTTAAAGCTTGCATTGATAAACTTGAAGCTATTCCGTAGGTAGCGGTAAGTGTAAGACTTCACATGTGTCACAATTTTATTGTCAAGTGTTTTCCAGTTCACCATGATTAATAAAGTAGTAAAGCACAATATGATTATTCGTAGATGTTGGCATTTTCGGAATCTACGCATGTTTACGATTCCTCCGAATTTTGGCTCTAGTTCAGTTTCCAATACAGGACAAAGATGACGTACTGCTGCTACTTTAATGATTATACAGCAGTCATTAATGTTGAGACCTTCATCATAACCAAAGAATGTCGAGGATCTCCCAGTGTGATTGTGACAATCCTAAAAGAGAGAGAGTGCATAACAAATTAAGCAGTTATAGTCCTTAATCAGATAGATTTTTTCATTACAGATTCTTTATTTTTTGGAACAACATTTTTATCAAACAATCATGGTCATAAGCCTAAGCTTTACCTAACATTAAAATTAGCTGGTAAATGGGTTTATATAAAAACTGTTTAATTTCCCAACCTCAGCCCTAAAACTACTCTGCTAAGAATTCTCTCAGCTAGGGTATTCTGGACTAGCTGGTTTATTACTGCATTATTTTGCAAGAGGACTGCAAGAAGACATTTCAAATTTCTCCATTTATAGATACTGTAGCTTGTATGATTTGATCCTAAGCCATTCCATGTCTGAAATATGTAATTAATATTTGAATGTTTTGCCCATATTTAAAACTGCACCCTAGCTGGTCTCCTTACCTTGCCCCGATTCATAAATTGGGTCCAATTTTCTGTGAGATATCAGTTTTACTTATGGTTACGACACGTCAGTAAACAGAAAAAGAAGATCCAGCTACTATATCACATGTGTGGATGCTGGCATGGTGAAGCACTTGTAGCTTGTTCTTTTAGCAGAAAACCAGTTTATTTGTTAAACAATGCTATTCCAGGACTGTTTATCACATAAAAGACACTATCCTGAGACTTGTGAGTGCAATTTTATGTTTCAAACAGATATTTAGCGACAGAGTGGCAAAAGTTACAGATGCAGCTTCAATACTTACGTGCCTTCTTTAGATTTTGTACTAATTTCAGATCTTATATGTATTTGTACTTGGAAAATGGAACAGGTCCAAGAAAAGCAAAAAACCTGCAGAGGCAGTGAGGCATCTTTTTAATTAAAATTAAAATTTAATAGCAACAGAAAAAAATAACAATACACAATAGTGCAACACAAAGATAATATTCTCCCACTCTCAGTGGTGTTCTGATGTGTTTAATGCAAAATAAATGGTTTCATAAATGGTTTTGAAATCCCTTCCTGTTTTACATAGATCTTGTCTCTTCAACTGTTAGCAATAATTTTTATATGCACTAGTCAATTATATGACAGATATCTTAGTAATATAACAAGCCCCTCTGAGCTAAAATAGTAAATGAAAAACATTTCTCAGCGGTTGAGGCAGGAAAACTCCCTGAACAGAACTTAAATATGAATTAAGAAGTGTAGGATTGTCAGTGTTCACAAACTGTTGGCACAGTATGAGTAAACTATCCAATAAAAAAAAAACTAGGTAAGTTTTTTTTTAGGTACTAGGTAGGAACGGAGACAGTGTTTGTCATGAAGAACACCACCCCCACATCTCAAGTACTGTAATGCAAATGTTATGCAATGTTAATGCAAATGTCAAAAGACATAAGGCCAGAGGGTCTTGTGAGACCTAATGACATTTGCACACTAAGACTACAGGTTACATGAGACAACAGCGCTGAGCTTCCACCAATCATATGGTGACAAAACATCACTAATGTAAACATCCAATCACCCTTAACTTTTAATTATACCGACTGTAGTAGTTTACCACTTCGATATTTTTTATAAGAAAAGGTTTTATTTACATCTCTAATTCTTCAGTGCTATTTGAATAAGGCTTCAGATGCCATGAAAGTTGTAATACAGTATTTTATTTCACTAACTTTTTAATAATTAAAGGGGATTCAACAGTTTGATGGATTCCAAATTCAAATTGGTCAAAAATGACTTTAAAAATCATGGAAGGGGGAAACATTAAAATAACCTAAGAATATCATCTACTAGTTGTTTTGTGTGTGCTTGGATAAATGTGAAGAAAGGAAACTACATAAAGTGACACACTGTAAGAAGCTGATAAGTAGAGAGGGGATAAAGTATCAGTTCAATAGGCAAACAGGTCTGTTTCAGTGTTATAAAAGCGTTCATTAAAACATTTTACATGTATGTGACATGTAGGACATTACCCTTCAACCTTGTTATCTTTTTATAGATGCAGATAAAGGAACTAATTCCTGAAAATAATTCATTAAACATCAGATGTAACATAAAACACCATAATATACAAAATTGGCAACAAGAACATTATTATTTTAATTAAATATTATCACATGTGAAGAGTTACACAGGAAATTATGGGAATGTCCTTTTACCCTAACCCTTCACTGTAAATTGATTTATTGTATTTTTAACTTACAAATACATAATTTAATTATATTGTACTCTATCTTGTTGAATAATATAGGGATTTTCACTGTTACATGTGGTAATTCATTACTTTTTAACAGTCAAAACAGTACATTGTACATTATTTGACAATAAAATTAAAAGTAATGTCTTGGTAATTTATTACAGTTTTTCACTGTATATGAATTTTTTTTACCTATTACCAGGTTTTTACTGTAGCTTTTAACATTATTTTTCTGTTAAGTTTTTACAGCGCTTCTTTACAAAAAAGTGTGCTATTAGTATACTTTTGTGAAAAAATGTAGTTGGAAAGCAGGTTTGTACTCAAAGTTTACTACTGTTATGCTTAAAGCATACTCATAAACTAAAATGGGCCAACTTAGTCCCAAGTATTGAAATAGCACATTCAGAAAAATACTAGCAAATACTACATAAAGTATAGGTTACTTATACTTAAACAAAATATACTTGAACTTTGCTTAAGCTCACTTAATAAAATGAACCTGGAGACTGCTTTGCAAGGGCTGTAGTGTTAATGGTGTTTGATGTTGTGTTGTGCTGTTAAGCCTGTTGTTTATTGACTATTTTTTGCCTGCCTGTGTTGTGCAGTATTGTTGTTGTTGTTTGCTATTATATATTTTCTAAATATCTACACGTGAAAGCTATAGGGGGTGGGTGCCGTTTTCTTTTGTAAATGATGTTTAGTCTTATTTTGCATTGGTCAAGGAGGTAGACTAACATTTTTATCTCTTTTTCTTTTAAAAACGGATTTAGTTGATTCTGTTTAATTGGTAATTTCTTTTAACCATAATATTAACTACAATACTGCAGTCATCATACACTAAAACCCAAAGACCAAAATTTCATGTCAGAGAATATAAAGAAAATGCCAAATTTGTCTGAATTTAGCATGAGGCAGGTCTGTCAACAGTAAAAAAAAAAGAGTCTTCTTTACTACTACTTTTGTAGTTGTCCACCCACATAAAATATAAATGAATTTATTAAATTAATTGCTATAAGTTAAAGCAGGTGTATGTAACTTGAACATTGGAATTGTCATCATACACTAAAACCCATGTACAGTGGCCCTAAAAGTGTTTTGACACTTAAGCCACACAAAATAATTTGTTTGCATACAAAGCAACATATCAAACCAAGTAGCAACTGCAAACAAATGATGCCTATCTCAGAACAATTACATCCTGTTACACAATACAGAGCATAAATGAAGGGCTTACCTATTACAGATCCAGATTCATCTGTTCAGATCCCAATCTCAATATACAATCTATCAGTATATGTTCCTTGGGCATCGAACCACAACCTAACAAGCTAACGCAATGCTCTACCTAATGAGCTACAGGTACACCAGGCAATCTGTGCAACATAAGCAACAAGCCACACACACTGTCCTCACTACCTCATAGAGAAACCTTCAACTCAGGAAGTTGCCGTAAAATTCCGCAGTTGATGAACTAACTGTGGGGTGGATCCTAGATGCTGTTGAAATAGCCCAGAACGCCTTTCTGTTGAACCTGTCGTGTTAAAACATGCGTGGGTGGTAAAGTTTTCTTTCAAGTCTTTTGACTGTACTGAAGCGCTTAATAACATAAAACTTAAAAAAACAAAACAGCAAATAAACATTAATGTGTGTATACGTTTTTTCATCCTGCATTTACACATAATGAAGCAGAGCAGAATTGTCCTAAAAGCAATAAATGACTTTCTTACCTCGTGCGGGATTACTGCAAAACGCGCGTGCACCTGCTGCGTAGCCTATATCAGCCGTGTAGCCTATGATCCGCACTAATATTACACTGACTGTACGCAAAAAATATACTTGTCATACATTTAAACATTTGTTAGTACAAACTATTAGAGTTAATCAATAGAAGTCTCTTGCAGTTAAAATATAAATCAACAGGTGGGCTATTGAACAATACTGTGTCGACAAATATAACATTTAATATGATGCGCGTTGCCTAGTTTACTAATCAAATGTAAGCAAATGTGACAATGGCCATGTTAACTCCTTTGTTCAAAGAGTCAGCATTTCCTCCTTCCAATGAAACCCAAAGATTGTTTATGGATTTTTTTTAAAATCATACCAGTTGGAATACTGCTGAAAGAAAAAAGGGACATCAAATATAAAATTATTTTCACACAAATTGTTATATTCATAACCTTTTCACTTGTGTTCTCAGGCTGCATGTGTTTACAACATGGCAAGATTATAGTTTCGTACACAAACATAGAATATTTTGGATACACACTCTTGGAGTGTACTCCATAAATAGCCTACCACTCGCAGTTTTTAATTTGAAAGTCTTGAATAATGGCAAATCGTATTTGTATATAACTCTTGCAGCCACAAGGATGCAGTGTTTCTGCGTTAGAAAAGATTAACTCGTGCTCGCAGATGGATAAAGCCAACACTAATATCAAAATATATTTTATTCTGCACTTTTCATTTGATCTGACTAAAATCACAATAGTCAAACATTGCAGTAAGTGATTTCTGCTAAAGTGAGCAAAACAGCAGAACAAACACTAAATCACTTAACAAGTACTTACATGGTCCAAGATGTTTTGATATGCCATGTACGTGCCGTTGCTTAGAACTTAAAAGTACAAAAGACTTAAAAGTACAAAATTTCAAAGGGCTCTAGACATAGTAAGCAACAGTGCTAAGCATTTAAACCAAAAGCAAATGCTTGCACACACAATGTATAAAGCATAGCTCTTTAAAATTGAAGCATTATAAAATACCATTCCACTGTCAGACAATTTAATAGCATATTTCTGTACAATCTACTTGTTGATTATATTGGAGCAAGCTTTAAAATTTTCTTTACTCTTTACTAAAAGAGAAAAATGACTAGAGAAAAGAGATTTTATGAGGATGTATGTTATGATTAATAAATTGGGAGAAAGGCATTTGTAAATATTTTAGGTATTTTTATATAATATTAATAATAAAAAGACATCAGTTGAAACCAGTCTCCTTGGCCTCTCACAAGTACCAGATCTGGTTCATTTTCAAGTAAATGTTAATACACTCAAGTAACTGATTTCAGACCAAAAAGATATAAATGTTTAAAGTGCTTATTGTAATTTGATGGGAGTATGTCTAAAGTGCAGAAGGTGACAGGAGCTTGCTGGGTCAAAGCTGCTTCTATGCACTATGACTGTATAATGGTATTTTATAAAGACGCATGAGGGCTAACCTGAACACCTGATCAATGTGCTATCACACCTTTAAGAAACCAGGCTTGAGATAAAACCAAAACATTAACAGAGTTTACTTTAAAATCCATCTGTTTTTAACAGTAGCGTGTAAAGATAAATAAAATCCCTGTGGAAACAAATTCATTAAAACGTCTCCCTGTCAGTCTCTATGTTTACGTCCACACCTCCTTCGCTGAGCAATGATGTGTTTTTTTTTAAAAGACAACACAAAAACCAGAGATAAACAGGCAAAAGCAGCACAACTATGACCTGACATTGGACCATTCAACAGGCTGTCCACTTCCATGCCATGACTAAATTAAAACTGAACAGTCCAATAAATGTTACTCTGTGCTACATTAGTTTCTCACCTCACATAAAGCTATAAAGACCAAGACTGTTACAGTCACACATATACCAATTTACTGCAGTACTCAAAGTATAATGACCACATTTATTGGTCATTTGGAGCTTGGAGCTCTATAGAAAAGCAGTAAATATCAGATGAAGCAGTAAAGAACATTAAACCAGAAAATACTGTAGCATGTCCTACATGCCCTTTTCTAAGGGAAAAACAAAAGCATGTGATAGACTGTTAAATTGAGCTGAGTGACAATCTTCCATTTTACACATCTCATAGGGATGGTGAGAGGATTATTATGGGATACCTACTCAAGCCCACCTAAAGAATACTACAACTATCTATGTATAGCAACAATAAATGTGCCGTTCCATTTTTAAGGTGGGCCTATCATGGGTTCAGGCTTCACTTATGGAGCCTGAAGACTTTACCCAATTACCCAATGAACAAGTTTCACTCATTCATGCACTGAAAGATCAGTTTTGTCTTACCATAATGTTGCATAGATTGTACAAATAACACAGGGTATTCATTTTAGAAAACATATCCAAGTAATTTAACAGGCTATCTGTACTTTGTTAATATTCTCTATTAAAAAAAAGATTCTCTCTCAAAATTTGGCAAAAAAAATCCTTGAGCATTTTATATTTTAAAGAACAGTTTCGAAAAGTTTTAGAGCCACTAAACATACAGTGCCAGTACTCTAAATTGTAAATATCATACAACCGTTTTCTCATTAGCTCATGCAAATGACACCTAACAAAATATAAAAAACATCCATGGAGCACTAAACGTGTACAATATGCACACGACAGCAGCATGGACCTCAGCCCTCTGGGTTTGTAATGGTGAACATATGGACTGATGATGGTGTGTGTATGTATGGGGTGGGTGTACAAAGGCTGTTAATTTTTTTGTGTTAAGCGTGTCTGTATATAACAGTACTCAATCGCACTGATTTTGAGTGTATTGTAAGCATTATGGGTCGACTCTGGGAGGGTGTGTGTTAGGACAGGGGCTAGGGGACTTGGTCCAGGCTGTGGTCTAAGATCTCACATGTGAACTACAGCAGTAGATGATGGTCTGGGGGCAGTCAGTAAGTTTGGCTATGCACACATTCTTAGTCGGTCCATGGCTTCCCAGCGGCAGCATCATTTCCTTAGATCTAATACACAAACCTGAGATGGGGAAGAAGAAATTCAGAATTCTGTACCTATAAACAGAAGTCAAAAGCTGTCTTAAAGGGGCAGTGTATAATTTTTGTTCCATTATGCAATTGCAAAAATATTTTACAAATTCTGCCCATCTGCTGTTGGTCAGACAAACAGGTAGACTCTTGACCTCAAATTGTTTGATCCAATGTTGCAGTGTTGGGCCACACAAACTTACCGAGCCATCTGATGCACTTGCCCCCACTTTGTCCCCAGTGGAGTTCCAGCATACTTCAAAAATGCCCCCAGTCCCTCTGTAGCTGTTGACTAAAGCACCGCTCTGCAGTTTAAACATTGAGGCTCATGTTAAAAACACCAATAATGATGGTTGTAAAAATCTGCCTAAATCTCACAATGAATTTAACTGTTTGTTATTTGCCACTTGATATTTACTAACTGCAAAGATAAATGGAAAAACATTTGTTTTTTAATTTATTAGATGTGTTAGTGCTTTTCATTTTGCTTATATTTCATTTTACTTTACTCGAACAGTAATGACATCACAAAGAATGTTGTTAGAATTTGTTAGAGTCTGTAGTACCTGCGTGTTCCAGATATGGACACACTTGTCAAAGGAACCACTTGCCAGGTGACGCCCGTCTGGGCTGAAGGCCACACTGTAGACAGGCTCCTGATGTTTGGTCAGTGTGTGGACACAGGCACCACGCTCTGCATCCCACAGACGCACCGTTGAATCAAACGATGCACTTCAGGCAGAAGATGGCAAGTATTTATTAACTATAAGCACATTGTTTGAGATTTAATTACACCTTTATCTTTAAATGCATACGCAACACTTCCCCTTTATCTAAAATGGAAGCATTATTTTCCCATGCCAATTCTAAAATTATGATTAGATTTCTAATTCAAATTATGTTTAATAATATACACGTAGTAATGATATAAGGTGGATGGTTCAGTACCTGGCCAGCATGAGATTGGCATTGGGATTGTTGGTTCCAGGTCCAGTAAGGCTCCATTTGATGGTGTAGATTTCCTTATTGTGGGCTTGTAGGTCATGAACACAAGTGTCCTGTTTCATGCTCCAAAGCTAAACAATCAAAACAAAACACGTCCAACTCACAAAGCAATCGCATCAGAACACCTAGTTCTAGCGTTTGTAGTTCCAATGTTGAATGTTTGTTTAGAACTCACCTTTAGCGTCATGTCATCAGAGCAGGATGCCAGGAGATTCCCTGTTGGATCCCATTTGATTGCATTTACTTCATTCTAGAGGTAACATGTACAAACCAAGTTGGTAAGGATGTCATAACACCAGAATTTTAGTCATCACACATTTGAAATGGGCTTGACTAATGAACATTCATTAGACACAGCCGTCCCACTCTGTGTATTTGACACTCATGTATTTGATACACTCTGCATTTGACAAGGGGAACTCTTACTGTGTGACCCTGGAATGTCTTGACTGGTCGGTCTTGGCCCAGTTTACACACATGAATGCACATGTCTGTGCTGCAGGAGGCAAACGTGTTGTTGCTCTGCCAGTCCACATCCAGAGCCGGAGCTGCAGATTGAAAAAAATGTAATTCTTAATCATTCTTTTTTGTAATGTTTAGTTTGCAACAGCTTATTAACTATTTAAAAAACTGATGTTTAATTTTTTTATTCAGCAGTTATGTATTTAGAATATTACCATGTTTACATGAAAGTTCCAATAGCTATTAAACATTTAATTCTATTATTCAAAATAGAAAGCTTAACCAAACAGAAAATTATATAAACAGGGACAAATGGACAGGTTCTGGGAAACTCTGATCAATTCATGCATGCAAACACTACTTATGGTGATGTTACCTGAATGGAATGGAAATTGCTGTTTGGCTTCTCCTGTGTGTGCGTCCCAAATGATGGTTGTCTAAAAGATTAGCGTTTTCATTAGAATTAAGCTTAGCTTTATCCTATACTATCAACTTAAGATAATATGGTAATGTGAAGGTGAAAAATCATCTTGTAATTTACCTTATCAACACCAGCACTGAGAATAAAGTTTCCTTTCTTGTTCCACTTTAAAGCAAATATAGGACCCTTATGCTGCCCCAGTGTACTGGCAAGATTGCCTAGGAGTTATAGGACATTGATTTATCAAACATATTTTGTAGTACATTTACTGATGTTAAAGACAGTTAATAAAGCTCACCATCTTTAGTCCATATTCGGGCAAAGCCATCATAGGATCCTGTGGCTAGAAGTGTACCTTCACTCTATCCAATGCAAAGGAAAGAAATCGGTATTTCACCCAGAATTTAATCAATCTGTCTGAATCAGTTTCAGCAAAAGGATAAGTGCAATCTTTAGCATTTCTGAAATCATTAGGTTACTAAATTTGGATTGCACCTGCTCTCACATTTAACTTCCTATAAAAAAGATGCACTTGGAAGCTAAACATGACATCAAAGTTGACCATATTTACAGTGAGGGAAACAATATGAGGGAATAAAGTTCTATTCTACAACTGGAAGTAAAATAAGCAGCAAAAACAATTTAATGTTACTTTAAGTCACAAATAACTGCCTAGATGGGTGTAAGGAAAACTGGTAAGTGAAAGAAGGGTTGCCAGGGTAATTAGCTACTGGTCCCAGCACTCACATTCCAGTCCAGTGAGGTGACATCTTTGTTACTGGGCACATCCTGCCCCCCCTCCCGGATACAATGCCGCAGGACCAGCTGAGTGGATCCTCCGGCGCTGCTCTCGCTCAGGTTCCAGATCCGGGCAGTTGAGTCTCCAGAACTGATGGCAACAACAAAATACACACAGGACTTAACCCATTAGTTTATTTGACTTAAGCTGAAGCTGCACCCAAAGTTTATTTGACTTAGGGTTGCTACTGACCCAGAGGCAAGCAGGTCGCTGACAGGGTTCCATGCACAGATGAAGACCTCAGACTCATGGCCTCGCAGTACCATGGCTTTACTGGTTGGGATCTCTACCACCCTGTCCACCTCCATCATGTCTGAATGGTGATCTGTTAACGCAAGGCAGCAATACTTTTAGTCATCTACTACCGGAAAAGTTGGGAAAAACTTGACTGAAATGTACAGTACCAGTCAAAAGTTTGGAAACACTCATTACTCATTTTTTTTCACATTTTAGAATAATAGTAAACGCATCCAAACTATGAAATAACAAAAATGTAACTTTGAAAATTATGTTGTAAATAAAGAAAACTGAAAACAAATAATTTATTTCAAAACCTTTTAAAATAAAATTGTCATTTTCTAATAACAGAATTTAATGTGTTGGCACAATTATATTTTTGTCTACAACAATAATTTTAAACATGAAAATATTTTAAAGTCATTTAAATATTTTTTGTCATGAGGTTTCAAAAAATGTTGTTCCTTTGATTAGCATGAATACTAAAACACAATTTCATCATCAAAATATATATTTTTTTCTACGCAAATTGTAACATATCCATAAAAAGCATGAATCTTAAGACTGCTGGGCTATCCATAAGGGAACAGTTCACCCAAATTGTACATTTAAAGAAACAGTCATACAGGTTTGGAACAAGGGTGAGTATATGGTAATAATATTCATTTCTGGGTGACTTATTTCAGAACAGATCTCAAATTAATGAGTGTTGCAGACTGAATAAACATTCACAAGAACTTGGTGTTCACAGTGTTCTCCAGTGCCGAATGCATAAAGCGAGCTCACTGGACAGCGTGTGCGCGCCATTCTCCTCTCCATTAGCTGTGTTCTCTCCATTCTTGGCAGCGATGGAGGCACTGGAGGCGGTGGCAGCCTGCTGCTGAGCCAGTTTATCTTTATATACCTGCTGCCTCATCTGCACCACATCTGGCATCACGGCATCAATCAATGACAGAGACTCAATCGGCCGTCCATCAAACAGGGTGCCGTCCTGCAGACCGCCACATACAACAAGCTCAAATTGTGACATCAGGGACTACATGTACTTTTGAGGAACACTGGTAGAATTTCATCTTGGGTCTCAAAATTATATGGCTGGCTTCAAATATGGGGCTTAAGCCTTGTCCCAGACTAAAATGCATGTTTGAGCTTTCTTAACTGAAAGTTGACATTTTAAAGCTGCAATCCATAACTTTTGCTTCTCTATCGCAATCTCTGTTGGAAACATAATATTGCAGGTTACTTTACGTACTTATGTATAGTTTTGTAAGTTTAAACTCGCGCTCTCGGTGTTCGTTACGTGTGGAAGCACATGGCTATTTGCATATTCATTAGCCATGTGCTCTCCGGTCTTGCGTCATTACCCCACCTCCTTGTTCCCCCGTTTCGGTTAATGTCGCGCACCTGTTGCTTTCATTTTCCCCTGTGTATTTAATGCCCTCGTGTTTGCTGTCTTGTGCCGGTTCGTGTTGTTCATTAGGGATATTGTTACGTTTTGAATGTTTCCTTTTTGGATCAATTTTGATTAAGTCTGCTCGCTACTTGCGAGAGCTTTGTTCCTTGTCTGCCTCATTGTTTGATGTTGTCACAGCCTGTCGCGTCCTAGTCTTTTGTTCATTGGAACTTGTCTTGGTCGTGCCTTGTTCGTTGTCTAGTGTTTCCTGTTTAGTTCCTTGTTAGGTTAATAGTCTAGTCAGTATTCATGTTAAATGTCAGTGTTTTAGTTTAGTCAGTGTTGTATGTTTAATATTTCAATCTTAGTTTGTATTTAGCCCAGTTGTTTTCCCTGATTTGTTAACGTTTTCTGTTGATTATTATTCTAGTTAGTTTTATGTTTTAGGTTGTTTAGTTAGAATTCCTTTGTTTAATTTCTTTCCTGCCCCTGGCGCCCCCCGGTGGTGTGTTTTTAGTTAGGTTTTTTCTTCTGTTTTCTTTATTGTTAATAAAATTGTTGACACAAATTAAAATTGACACAAATTATTAATCATTATCATAAGCTTACCGTTGTGAATTGGGGTAAAGTGAGGAGACCATTTTAAACACTGATCTGTCATGTACTTGCACTGAAAAACTTAACTGATTTTTGTTTATCTTTAAAAGTTATGCAGCTTTAAAATATATAATTGGCATTGTTTTGTTTCAAGATGAAGCCCAGTAATGTTTTTTTTAAGGCATGTTAACAAAGGCTGCTTTAATATCCTAATTTAACCAAGGTGTCTGATAGACACCTGGTGCTAGTAACTGTGACCTGGTGCACTGACCTCATTGATGCTAACTTCAGCCTCCACATATTGCAGGCCCTTTTGGATGATGGAAATGAGAGCAGCAGGGGGCACCAGAGCTCCATTGATGTTGGACTGGCTTATGTGGCTCTCTATGCCAAAAGTAAATGCTGAATGGGAGAAGCCTGCAGAGAACAGGAAGACTTTTCTTGTTATCATTTAGGCACAAGTATTTTATTGGGTTGCTCTGTCCTAAATCTATTTTGTGACACTCTTTAGCCAAAGATCTTAAACTAATAGATAACAATGGGTATTTAAACAATGTGTATAAATGAATTTACCAATCAACATACAGCAATGCATTTTATCCCCAACCCAAACTGTCACCTTTTACAGTATGTTGTTCCACAGAGCTCTGTAATGAAAGCAATTCTGTACACCTCAGTAATCAATAAAACAAGTAAAATCAGTAATCATGTAATCAAGTGAAATTAATTCCATTACTGCTGTAATAAGCATAGAAATACATATAAAGTATTGAGTCAAATAGTCAATTTGAAACTGAATGAAAAATATTAATTGTCAACATTTCTTATCCATTGACTTTTTAGGTTACTGCAATGCATTCTGGGATTGCCCTGTTTGCTTAGTGTACATGTAATGCTTACCTCTATCTTTTTGAACAAACTTTGGTTTGAAGCACACATGAACCTTTAAAAGGTAGGGAGTTAACCAAGTTTTGGAACAGTGTACACAGCATGTAACAGCATACACAACATATGTTGGGCTAGTTTGTGTAAAACAATGAGCTGATTGTTGGATGATACACACCTGACTCCTGCAAGTATCTGTACACCAGGAAATTGACCTCATCACTGCTTATGCTCATTTTGGATCCTGGTTGAACCACAAGGTCAGACCAAGAGTGGAGCCTGAAAAACAAAGGCACACTTGTGTTCTTGTTTTACACAAACAGTATCCAAAGCATCAGACCTCCCTGTACTGTTTTTTTGGCCATAAATAACAAGCCAACAGGATCAAGTTAAAGTAGCCTGAAACTGTTTTATGAAGTGCTATTCATTAGGGGTGTAAAAATATTTACATATTTTTGGTATTTATGGTATCTACAAACATTTATACAAACATCATACAAACTTTTTAACCAACTGCAGAACTGAACCTTACCACCCTGGCTGAACTTTCTCACGGAATCCCCTTTAAGCCCCGGGGTAATTTTCCACCCATCTGTTCACCACTGGAAAGCATTACAATTATCTGAAAGAAGCCCCACAGTAGAGACTGACATTTTGATGGGAAGAATTAAATTTGTGAAAAAAACAGAATTAAATACTCCAGATGTACTTGCACGGCTGCTTGTTTGACCTTTAAGGCGACTTCACAGTCTAATAAGCCTTTACATGAAACAGTCCCATTGTCACTTCACATAAACATTCACTTCAAATAAAACCCATCATATGACAAGCCTCCCTGTCATTTACGATTTGTCAAAAGTGTAATGGTTATCAGTCACGATCAAATAAACATTGGATACCGTGTAATGAAAAGACTCTAAAGCAGTTTAGAAGCTTCATTGTTGGAACTATATTCATTTAATGAATCGTGGGTGTAAGGAACAAGTCAAGGATGTAAAAAAAATTCTAAACTGGGTGAAATCTATCAAATGGCCAAGAGCCTTTGATTGGATAATTCCTGCAGTGATTCATGTGTGGAATCAAGAGATTGGGAATGAACAGCTGTGTGGCCACATATAAGAAAACCACTTGTCAGTGAGGCTAATTGTAAAAAAAAAGCATAAAGATTGGAGTCTGGAGCAGTGGTTAAAGGTCTGGTGTGTCCAGATTTACTCTGTTTCAGAGTGGGCACATCAGGGTAAGAAGGGAGGCAAATGGAGCGATGCAGCCATCATACATAGTTCCTCTTTTACAAGCTTGTGGAGGCATTGTAATGATCTGAGGTTGCTTCGCCTGGTCAGGCCTAAGTTAAGCAGCATTATGTGGTTCTAAGGTAAGGTCAGCTGACTACCTGAACATACAGAATGACCAGGTTTACCCATCAATAAATTTTGATGAAACAGGTATATTTCAAGATGACAATGCCAGGATTCATCAGGCTCTAATTGTAACAGAATGATTCAAGGAGCATAAGACATTTTCACACATGGACTGGCCACCACAGAGTCCCAATCTTAACCTCACTGAGAATCGTTGGGATGTGCTGGAAAAGACTACGTTCTTGTTTGCCTCTCCCATCCTCAACACATGTTCTTACTGAAAATTATTACAACTATGGATAAAATTATGGTTGAGATACTGAAAAGGTTTATAAACAAAATAACATGACGAATACAAGCTGTAATCAAAGTTAAAGGTGGTCCAACAAAACAGTGCATTACTTCTTTGGCAGGGCAGTGTATAAGCAGATCAAATGAGCAGAACAAACATTTCAGTTAATTGTGCTGTTGATAACAATTTGATGAAATCTGAGACATGCAGTTTGGGACCCCATGGCACAAACACGGACACTGAACATGGCATCCATAAGGATTGGCTACAATCACAAGAGAAAACATTTACATGACTGTCAATGGGAAAAAGCTTATTCTCTGCATAATGTAGTTCTATCAGCAGGGGCAGACTGCTTATGCTATTCAACTATTCAAACCTTGATCTGGTTTGGACTGTATGCACATGACTGGAGTCAGAATAGACTAGCTGCCTGTCTAGACAAAGCCATTGAGTAACATGTCACTTACCATGAGACCAAGTGTTGATTAGATACTCCCACTCTTGCCGTCCATGAGGAGAACAGTTAAATCAGCCTATCAATAAACACACACATTAACCATCAGTGATCACTTTAAGGGAAATCTAAGTCAATCAGGTCTTCCTTTTTCTATATTTAAGCAGGGTTAATAGGTTACCAATGTCATAGTTTACAGACATAGTCACAAAGTACATTGATAATCCAATTTTCAGAATCTATTTTTAGGTTTTGCTACTGCAGCAAGGCTTCAGCACTGGCACACCAGCAGAGGAAGCTGCAAGCCAGGCAAAAATCGCTCTCCCTGTGCCACCACCAGTCTTCAAGACCGCCACTCAGGACTGCTTCGCCATCCAGAACTGCTTCTTACCCCCCACAACGAAAGTAATTGTGTCAGGACTGCTTCCCACATACCAATGAGGAAATTAAAGGTTCAGTAGGCTGTTTGCACTAAATGAATGGTTAATATCACGGTGTAATTAACAGAAACTGCTGCTTATAAATAACTGGAACCTTTTCTCTGAGCGACCAAGGTCTTTCAGTGCTGACAGCCTGCAACCCAGCAAACTCTGAGTGGACCTTATGTCAGAGAACATCACCAAGACGCTATACACCATTTGAGTAGTCAAACCTTTATCCGCAACCGATTGTGTTTGTCTCAGTTAATTAATAACGTGTAGTTAAAATCTATAGAGATGCTGTGCGCACTCCAAATGGTGAGGCCAAATAATACATTTGTTGCAGGACCAAGACAAATGCTGATTAAACCAGAATATACTGAATTGAGAGAACAAAAACAATATTTAAAGCTTGGGCTCCTAAACATTAGATCACTAACACGTAAGGTTGTTATTGTAAAAAAAAATGACTGCAAATAATAGTTTTAATATACTCTGTCTAACTGACACCTGGCTTAAACTAATGATTATATCGGTCTTAATGAGTCTTCTTTGCCAGGCTACTGTTATAAGCACAAGCCCCGTTTGGTTGGCTGTGGTGTTGCAACCATCTTAGGATACGCTTAATGATACTCCAACACAGAAACTGTCTTGATTTCAAATGAATTCTAGCATAGGACCAAGTCTGCATCCCACTATTAGTTTTACTTGATCTTAGTGCTGCATTTAGATCAATTACAAAATTACATTGGTATTAAGGGGCAGGCATTACTGTGGTTTAAATCATATGTCTGATGGTTACCATTTTGTTTATCTAAAAAGGGAATCATCTAAATTAACACCAGTAAACTATGGCCTGCCACCCTCTGCTATTCTCAATATACATGTTGCACCTTGGCAGTATAATTAGAAAACATGGGATCAGTTTCTACTGTTATGCTGATGATACTTAAAGATATAAAGTATTGGATAACCAGTAATTTCTTCTCTTAAATTCAAATAAAACAAAGATTCTACTTATAGGACCATATAGATTCTATGACCTCCAGACTGGACTATTGTAATGCACTGCTAGGTGGTTGTTCAGCATCCTCAATAAACAAGCTACAGTAAGTCCAAAGTGCAACAGCTTACCAGATCCAGGAAATACAATCATATAATCATGATTTTACCATCTCTACCTTGGCTACCTATCAAGTTCCATATTACAAGATAATGCTACTTGCTTACAAGGCCTTAAAAGGGTTAGCTCCTGTATATTTAACTAATCTTCTATCACACTACAAGCCAATGCAGATCACAAAGATCACAAAACTCTAGACTTAAACGTAAAGGGCTCATATAATGTTTTCATGTTTTCTTTTCCTTTGGTGCGTTATACATGCACAAACAGCTGCACAAGATCTTCAAAGTTACAATGCATAAAGTCTCCTACAACATTATTTATTTCAACTAAAGGAAAAGGCTGAGCCAGTCCTGTTGAAAACATCTCGGTCGACTCCTCTCCCACATATTTATGTCAGTGTGGGAATATATGAATGCTGCCCAAATATATACATAAACAAAGAAGGTGTGCCTTCAGCTAACACAGTTGTGCTGCCGCTAATGATAGGCCCAAAGGTCAAAAAATAAGACTAATGACTTGCTGTGGGACTCAACTATTGCCAGTAGCTATTTTCCAATGTGTTTTCCACTAAAAAGCAGATACTGCCTACTGAGGAGAAAACAACAGACTTTCCTAACTCCGGATGACTCGCTCTCCTTAGCGGGAGGCTCACTTTACTTCGTGGACAACTCATTCTCCTCAGCAAGCAACTGTCTTTATGTACATTTTATTTTTTTTAAGCATTTGCTGAGTATTTGCAAATGCAGAATTTTGAGCAGTGTAGAGTAATGCACACTATTGTTCTTATGATCAAAAGTGCAGAAGGATTTATGTTTTCAGACAGTATCCTCTGTTCTCCACTTATAACTGAAGGCAAGAAGACTTCAGTTATAAGTGGACTTATGGTTCCTATCTTTAAAGGGTTGGGATGGCTGCAATGGCTGCAAATTTTGCTAAATTGACCATGTTGGCTCTCTTGATCTGTTCATTTTAAACTTATTTTACAGGTGGGCTTTGTTCATGTGCTTACGCAAGCAAAATAATTCTGCTTCGCACATTTGCTTTGTTGATGAGTCGTGAACACACACACACACAAGAGGTTATATCTGCCACAATGATTTTCGCTTTGTCGCTATTAAAGCTGCAACGCATATGAAAGTTGGACACACTTATTGTGACTAAACACACACACTGCCCTGTTGTAATGCAAAACAGAAAATACAGCTCTTATTAAAACACTGTCTAAAAAACACATTAAAACACATTCAAGTGTGGGTACTAATTAAATATGAAATAGTACTGTTTTAACAGCAGGGTATCATGGTACCTTTCTAGTATCAGTATATCATACTCAAACACTAATATGAACATATCGATATTCATACACTTTTCACAGTTTTATCGTCTCTAGTGATTAATAAATGGAATGTTTTACAAAAATTACAAAACTGAATATTCACTATTCAAAAGGAATTCTGTGATCATGTGACACCTGACATATGGAGTATTTACGCAATGTAATGGAACTTGATGCCCCCTACAAAACAAACTCGCATATCATGGCTTTCTTTTACACACATTAAGTGCAAAGCATAGCATCTGGTTTCTCAGACACTTTGACTGTGTTTACACTGGCACAAAAAATCAGATTTTTTACTTGCATCTGACACAGATCGGAATTTGTTGCATGTGTGTAAACACACAAGATCCGATATGCAGACAGCCGACCTGCGTATAAACACACATATCCAATTCACCTTGGCTATAACGTCACTGTTCAGCAATTCAAGGGGCAATCATTGCGCTCACTTTGGTGAATGACTGGAATTTTTTTTGGCTGGGAGATTAATGTAAACACATGCATTAGGTATGAGGTGTAAGTGTCAACAGGCGGACCAAAAATAAAAATTTAATTATGGACTTAAGATCTGATCTGAGCATTAAGACTTGCAGTGTAAACGTAGCCATTCATGCAACCTATAGTTGGGGATAAAATCTCCCAAAGAAACATCATCAAGCCCTTAAAAAGCCACCATATTTCTAGAATGACCTAACATTGACCACTAGATGATATCAACACATTACGATGCTGTTCTGTCCCCAACAGATCACTCAGCATCACGATCATAAATAATAAGACATGCTGGAATAGTTTGTTCTGATAAAGTTGTGGTCCCTATAAAACAAATATAATCATAGTTGATCACAATCTTTACTGTAACACTTAATCTGACAGAACTGATCACACAGCAACCACGAAACAGCTAAACTGACAGTTTTAGCATCCTACCAAAACAATTCTTTCAAAGTACTAGAATGATACATGCTCAGTTCTGCAGTATTCTAGTGGTCAACCAATACTGTTTTTTTTAACAATACTGATATCTACAGAACAGTGCACATTCTATACAATTTAAGAATAGGAAATTGTGCACAACACACATTTTGTTAATAACCAAAAACTGGGCAAACTTTTACTACACTGTATTTTTTATAATATTTGTTTGTAAGGTGCGTCTCTTCACCTATGCTGTTTCACATATATTTACTTTAGATAGAGAGAAATGGGCTAAACATTTTTAGGTTTAGGTCTAAAACATAGATAAATGTAATTTTGTGATAATTAACCTTTAAAAAAAAAAAAACTTTATTACAACACTGGTATACATGATCTAAGAGGAACATCCTTGTTTTACAAATATAGCAGCTATCAGGGTTCAATCATGTTAAAAACTCCTAAATTAATGTCATCAAACATACTAGCATTATTTAAAAACCTGTTAACACTGTTCACAGGATAAAGTTTAATATTTTTGACTGTTGTTGTACCACATAATGCCCAGTCTCTACCAAATTCACATTCACCTTCCGAATCACTTCCAGCATATATTTTTTAAGTATTATGACTATTAATTGTTTCATTCCTGATCATTCTGATTAATTAGGCTCCACCAAAATATTTTAATCACAATGGTATAAACTTCAAAATTGGTTTGGCTTTCTTAAAAATTAATTTGATAATTGGCTTCTTTGTGTTCCTGTAGCTCAATTGGTAGAGAATTGCAGTAGCAGTGGAAAGGTTGTGGGTTTGATTTCAAGGGAGCACAGGTACTGAAACGTACACCTTGAATGCACTGTAAATTGCTTTGGACAAGTGTTGCCAAATGCATAAATTTAATGTAATAATCCAAGTATTTTTTCCACACTGGTTTCACTGCAGTTGAGCAAAAATCTAAAGGCCTGTTTGCAAATGTAGGTTTCAGTATTGATCACAATACCAATTACTTGTGTTTGTGTGGAGCATAAGAGGAGAATATAAAACCATTTAAATTTACTTGAGCACTTGTCTAGGGCCATCATTTTCAATTTTTTTTTCTTTCTGATCAGTTGTTTTTAATCAAACAGCTGCCTAAAGTAGATTGGGCAATTGCAGCCATGTTTCTTAAGATATGTAACTAATAGACCATAATAGGAAGCTAGTAAATTTTCAAGCCTTTTCATTTTTTCTGCGTCACAGGTTGACCGAGCAACACCACGATGTGTATATAAATATACATGTGTAAAATATTAATAATACTTTCAGTTACTTGCAGCACCATAGTCACCCGATATGAAATTGTTCAGCCTTGTAATGAATCTCATCAACAGGTAAATGTTCAAAACTGTCTATTTTTTATGCCATCGTCTGTGTAGAAAACGAATACCTTTTGATAGACATGTAGCATGTCATGTAACTTAATTATTAATTTAAAAACAAAATAAGAACATTATTTTTTGATAGTAACAAGTCTTACGCTAACTCTGCCGGAAGCTCGATTAAATGTCACTTGCTATTAACACGTGGCTAATACGCATCGTGCACAAATGTCGCCAAAATGAACGGACTCGTTATAAGAAAAACAAAAAACTTATAGTTTCTGCTCGTGGCTGCTACCATAGCAACACCGCTAACTTGACTTGTTGTCAACTTCCATTGCGCGCGCCCATCCCCCATCGTCGCCGCGCGGACACAGGCACCGCAGTTTCACTGTGCCATAAAAAGCGCTTTAAATATATGTAAACCCACGACATGCGTATAAAACACAAATAGACACTTTAACGTGCAGCTCGAGCATAACTATGTCACGGGAGACGAATGAGAGGCTCTTCTTACTCGGGCCGCCGGAGAACTGCTGCCTCCACTGATCAACCGCTAGCTTCTGGAGCTAATGTACTGAACAACGTGCCACAGCGCCAATTTAAGTTACCCAGAAGTGTGTTAATCGACTTTTCCGATCCACAACGATCCTTCTACTCTTGAATAATATTTTTTTTCCTGCTATCTGCACGAAACGTGGAGAAATAAAAGCAACATTTAGCAACTTCTGGACCGGCGCTTCAGAGGAAGCCGACGGCCTCAGACTAGCAGTGGGGCGAAGACTTTCCAGGCGAAAGTTAGGCATCGGGTAGCGCGTTATCTACAGACCTCCTTTTCATAAGCTGATCGTTGAGGTTTATGAAACTAAGTTTTATTTTGCTGAGGTGATGACGAGAATGCGATTTTGAAAGCGAAGTGTTGCACTTTTTTGCTATTTACGTTTTAATTGGTTTTAGGTATTAAAGATAAATATGATAGCTGTAATATACATACATTTTCAAGAATTTCGAGGGTAACCGTTTTGGCAGTTACATCAATACGTCGATAACGTTCGTTGAAACGTAATAAGCAAGTTGAATGCCCAACTCTTACTAGAGAAATTATTTTTGCCTGGCTGGGCACTGCTTGCAATTCTGCCACACCCACAATCTTATCTGCCCAGTCGTTCAATAACAGACTGACGTCATTGGTGTGTTTTCACAACGCTGCTGTTTTCAACGTACCGTAAGTATTAAAAAAGCACCGCAAAATCTTTTAACATGTCTTGAGCGTCATTGAGTAGTAATCCAAAATAGTATATTTTTCCCCTGGGTTGACATCTCGTTTCAAATTATTAAGAAAGCCAATAAGGCACACATCATCTGAACAAATTGAACTGAGAGACGCTTTTACAATATACATAGAGATGACTGAAAACTTCTCTGTACGAGATGATGACAACTATGTAACATCTTAATTTTTGCTCGCTCAAGAGATGTTACAGGATATGACTAAGGACGAAGTTAGGGCGAAATCTATTTTTATCAAATCTAAAACACCAAACACAGGCTTTACAATCAATTACTGCTTGAAAGATAAAGTCATAACCCATATATCATTTTGAATCAGGTTGTGTGTTTTAATAATTAATTCACAACCAGTTTGTTGCGTATTCAGTAACTATTGCCATGATCAGTTAATTTAACCTCATAATGACCAAATTTGTGTACATTATCTACTTTAAGAAAAAAAATTATAAGGAAGGACGTTGTTGTTCGTTCTTGAAGAATAAATGCATTGTAGCATTGTAGCAAAGCACTCAGGGTCAGCGCAGTCACTATGAAAAGTATCAGCATTGAAACTAGTTTTTACACTTTTGATGTGAATGAGATTTCAATGTAAATTGAGTATAACAATAGAAGTGATCACTTTACGTTCTCACTATTGTTAGGCCTATAGGTGTGACCATCCAAATGGTGGGGTGATATCAGTTCTAGACAGATGTCCTATTGATCAGAGATGGTTCTTGATGTCTTACTGCTGCTTCCATACTATAATTGATTGAATATCCTTTCAGGTTTTTTTTCTCTTTGCAGAGACCAAAATAACTCGTCCCTATGATAATTAAGCTTTTTGTGGGGATGATCTATCTTGGAGTGGAATCTGTTTATAGGTAGACTGTAATTTATTACTTTACTGATCATTGTAAGTATTTCTCATGACCAGCGGTTATTTAAACAAAAGCAGAATAAGTAGTAAACTTTGAATTAACTAAATTGTCATTACCTAATGTAAGCAGTTACTTTAACTTGTCCACAAAAGCCTGTTAATAATATAATACAAAGCAGTTAAAACAACATAACTTTAATTGTAAAATACTAAAAATACTAGGTGTCTACTACAATGACCTGAGTGAATCTGATGTTGTTATGTTAAGTTGTTATATGTTATGAGTAATTGTAATGTTATATTGGACATCTTTGGGTATTATCATGACATTGGAGAGAGAGAGAGAGAGGGACATCTTAAATGCTGAATGACAAAGTGAATGTCAAACCCTGAGTGGATGTTTCCATGTTTCAATACCAGCCTTTGCCTTGTCTCACAGATTGGATGCCAACAGATCAATACAAGTGTTTCCTGTATCCTTGGCAACAGCACTAGTTCTAGCTCCAAATGAGGCAATCAAATTAATGCTGGAACATACAGAGGGGAAAGAGAATAAAAACTGGAACATTGTGAGCCAGTCACGATTTTTCTTTCTAAACCAAATTTAGCATGTTATGAAATCCAAGAGCTAAACATTACACATCACTTCCTGGGGCTTTGAATTAGAGTTTTAGTCCAGTAACAGCCAGTCATTCAGTCATTTTAGTAATTGGCTTCATATCAAAACACATATTGTTTGTTTAATTACACAGAGTTACATGGAATTTGTCTTGCACAGTTATTTATAATTAGTAAGGCCTTCACAATTCCACTGGAATTTTTCTGGCCCACCAAAAGACACCAGAAGGAATATTTTTTGACAAATGTTTTTGACAGGCATATGACTTTGAAGTGAATTGAGTTCACATCAAAACGGAAAAAAAAACAGCATTCAAATGGATTCACATCACAAGCTTTATCATCTGGTTTGTTAAAGTCCAAGCACAGTTTTAGGAGGACCTTTTTGTCTTACGCTACCCGTCATAAACGCTTTCAGCTTTGACCATGAAAAGGTCATCAGTCTTAGCAGTGAAATCTGGAATCACAATACCAGATGGATGGTTTGCAGAGATGTGTGTGTTCCCAAGATTACAGTGTTGCGAAACTTTGCATGTACACACCATTAACCTGAAATTCGATTTCTGAGTAATGAACAGAACATGATGACAAACACACAGAGCAATGCATTTATAAATCTCAGAACACCAGAAATATACCCAGCATGTTTCTAAACATAAATCTGTAATTGCTGTTAACTGTGAGGCCATTAGTGGTATCATGACAACAACTAAAAACAGCATCAAGTTATACTGCTTAGATTTAAGTCACTTAGTAGGTTATATCATAAAAGGAACATTCTGCATTTTGTCTTTCCCAACCCTTTATTATTTGTTTTGAAGCACAAAACTCTTGTTTTGATGAATGCTCACAAAGCTCTTCTCAAAACAGCATCAGTTCATAGTTACTATGGCTCTATTGATATGGAAAGAATCTAGAAAATTTTTCATACATATTTGTAAGAACACAAGGGTAAGTAAATAATGATCTTTTTCTTGTTCCTTTGACTTTGTTCTTGGTTAAAACTTAAACACAGTTTAACTGCACAACACAGTTTAACCTTAATGATTTTAGGAATGGAGAAACTTATTACCATGAAAGCGCAAAATCTCTACCCAAATAATGACTTTGTGCTGAGAACTGACTGATATCACAGGCATGAACTCCAACAGAGACACCCAGTGGTACAAACTGGCAATAAACCTATATATGTAATTTATCTAACTTTTCGCTTCATTGGCCAATAAATACCGTTGTTGCTTTAACCAGTCACTGTTCAATTTCCAAACTTATATTAAATATAAACAGGTGTGTAGCTTGTGGTTATTATTCACAGAGAATTAAAATTGCTTACCAGTGGTTTGTGTAAAACCACTCAACTTGTCCATGTGTTAAAATGTGCAGCATGTTATGAGAAGACTGGTCTTTTTAAAGATCTTTCAAACCTTCTGTTTTCAATCAATAACAAGGCAGGAAATACCACCTGGAACATTCTTGGAAAAGGACAGGCAGATTTCTCAACAGGCACACGAGGAAGCTGAAACAATTGCCAGCAACAGGTGTAAATGTTCACCATTGTGGACCTGCTCTGCAAACACTGCAAAAACACACCAAGCCACTGGTCTGATTGGCAAATAAAAGATTAGCCATTTTTTATGTAATAATGTGATCTAAAAAATAATGTGGACGCAGCACTTTTCCCCCTTTAAAAGAACAAATCAGCCTCGGCACAGTATGGAGATGAAGCTGAAGACAGCATTGCTTTGAGAAATTGTCTTTGTGGCAGAAAGGGAAAGATTTAACTTCTTCATCTGCAACAGCATGTTGAAGGTATTAAATGGATTTCAAAGATTTTCAGAATTTAAGGGAAACTTTTGATCATTTCAGTTATCCCTGTGTGCATTCAGATGGACAAACCGCAGTGAGATAACAGACTAGCTTCTTGCACTTACAGCAGTTCTGACTTCTTTTCATCAGTTTCCCTTTGTAACAGAATTATATATCTGTCATCTCTTGATATGAGTGGAATTCCAGTCAGCAAAGTCTCAGAACTTTACTGAAATGCTTGCTATTGTCACTGTTATCTCGTTTTCATCTTTATCATTAATATAGCGCATGCTTGATGCATTATATTGCATGTGCAGGAAGCAGTAGCCACAACAAGAGCTGCTGTCATTATTCAAGCTCAATGACAGAGGTTTGAAGAGAAGTGGACCATCTTATTTCTGTGCATCTTCACCTCCGTGTGGATAGGGGCAAGGTCAGGGTGTCAGGCCGACTAGGCGGGGCTCATTCTGCAGATCATTAGGCAGGAAATCTCGCTGCCCTCTGCAGTTTCACACACTGGCACTCAGCCCACAAAGCCACAAATCTCCCAGCAGCATTACTGGGTATTTTAAAAACCCTTACAAGACTCAGGAGGAGCAGGAGTAGGTTACTGGTTATTGATCCAACATGCTTTTTGAAATGTCATTGCTCTACTTTGACTTTATCAATAAAGATATGTAGAGACCTTAGCCTGGCAAGGGATATAAATGGAAAGTTTGAATTAAATATATTGATCAGTAAGGTACAGTATGCATGCTGCATTCAGGAGAGCACCCAGAGAATAGAAGAGCACATTAGCAAAGGGAAAAAGTTTCAGTAATGCATGTGAACCTAAATACCTTTTTTGATCAAAGATTTCCCCAAGTGTAAAGGTACTGCTCTACAAGAGCCATATCAAGTATGACAGAGAAAAATGTCATGAAAACCTTTAATCCATCAACCTGAATGAAAAAGGTTTTATTTGATAATTCTAACGAATGAAAGGCTTTGAGTGCATTGTTTCTGAAACCCATTTATCAAATAAATGATGATTTGGATAGGTTCAATCAACCTAAAACGTTATTGATTATATGCGATGGAAATCCCTTATTAATTCTCAAAAGGATCTTAAAAATAATACAACCTTTGGCACCACTTCATGTTTCCGAATGCTTAAATGTTTCTAAATCTCATTACTTGAAAGTCATGTGACCTTATACGAAAGAAAATAGTTTTAGCCCCAAGTAGACTCATTAACAAAATGTTTCAAAATAAACATCTGGGCCAATTTCAAAATTCAAGGTCAGTGAATTGAATTGAAGTGAATTGAAGATTTCGTCTTTGCTATGCTTTAGGAACATTTGTACATTGTAATGTAATTCTTTCTATGGCCCAGATACTCTTTATAATGACTTTCAGTAATGCAATTGAGATGATTGTGGAGCATTCTAACCTAATGCATCTCTCTGCACACGTTGATGGTGCTGTTTGCTTGTATTTACAGAGTTGGCAAAGGTTTCTTAGCAGGAATGTCTTTTATTAGTCTTTTAATATGCTCTATACTCTAAATTGCTAACCACATCAGATTCATTAATTCCAAAAAATGTTTACTCCGATAAAAGGAGAGCAATGATATGGTGAATGCTCAGTCTCTAAGTAATTTAAATGTGCTCTAAGCCATAATTGTAAGAGATCAAGAGATCTGACAAATATTTACACAAAGGCTTTTTTTTGTTAAAAGTAGGCCTGTTCAAACAACTCAAATCTGTTACACTTATAACATTAAATCATTTTTCTTTGCTGATTTATCCCTCAGCATAAGTGCATTGTCAGTGAAAATATTAATGCAGTCTTTACATAGTAAAACCAATGTGTTATAAAATCAATACTGGCTTCCGCACCAGTGTTTTAAAACTGGAGTCAATTGGAACAAATGGCTATATCAAATGGCAATCAGCGGCCTATTTAAACCCTGGTCTAATGTTACTTTGTGCAATGTCTGGTTTTGCTACAGCTAACATTACAGAGTGGTTTCTTGATGCTGTCTATCTGGTTTCAATTGGATTGTTTATGATTTTCTGATTGTTTGCTGCCTGCCTTTTAACCTTGTTTGGATTACGGTTTTGATTGTTTGCTTGCCCTGACCATTGCCTGTCTTCACGTTTATGATTTTGCCTTACCTCCATTGCTCTGTTTGCCTGTATGAACTACCGCCTGTTTGACAACTCTCTTATAAATACACTGCAGATGGATCCTCACGACTCTGAGTCTCCATTACATCCATGTATGTTTCAGAACTTTCTCCAGTTTTCCTTAAAAATATATATGTAAATATGATTAGATTTTCTTTCTTTCTGTTGTAAGAGACCACCTTCACTCTTTTGAAATCCTCTTTAACAAAGGGTATCGACAGTTCATATAACTGTGCTTCAGACTGCTGGAGAAGCTCCAGGTTTCCCGTCTATAGGTCTATGTCAGCCTGAATAGCAGCAAATGTGTACGACTGCTGATTCACAACAAGAAGTTGCTGGATTTCAGTTCTGAGGTTAAGCTTCATTGAGGAATTATTCTGGTTTCAAAAATTGACCATAAGTTTGCAAAACGGCTGCACTCATAGATAATCACTAATGAGATCCCTGTGGTTCCTTGTAGATAGCTAAATTTCCTGTTTCTTGGTACTTTCTCCTGATAGAATGATTTAATTTTGATTAGGTTTTAGAAGAGACAACAATGGCACAAACTGTCCTCTGATTTGTCAAATACTCACCTCAAAAGTTAAGAACTCAACATGAACATTTTTCATAAAACACATTTTGGAAAGAGGACACGCATCAAGTCAGCCAAATGACTAACCTAATAAAATTTTTTTATGTACTTTAAGCTAGAAAAAAACTAGTCAAGCTAAAAAATATTGGATTTTTACTGTTTAAAATTAAAACATTAAACATGCCCTGTATGTTTTGATGCAGAATATTTCTGAGCAACCGAGGATACACCAGCAGGTAACATGCTACCATGACTTACGAGCATCAGGGCAGCATCCTTATCTAGAAGCAGTTCAATGTTCCACTCTCTCCTCTGGCCTTCCTGCATGCTATGTGAAGGAACCCTTATCATCCTCATGGTCAAACTCACTCAATACCACTCTATACCGTGTAAGCAAAAAGTTCCAAAGTGAACAGTGACTGACAGACTTGTAAAATGGATGGTGGGGCTTTTATTTCTGTTTTCAATGGCTTTTTGGCCTCTTGCAGTTCAAGGATTGACTGGAAACTGACATGTTAGTCTTCCATGATTGAGCAATATTGTAACCACAACTCTCATATCTCTGAACACCTGTTCTATTCAAGATAGAGTTAGTGGCAAGTTCATTATGAAAGCTTGAACTAGCATTAATGTATACATGCATTTATTTACATATCTACAAGAGCCAATCCATGGTCTTACAGCTTTATATACAGCTTGTATATTTATATTATATTTTATAGCTGTCTGTTATAAGCCTCTGGTAATATTATTACAAGTTTGTCAAGCATAAATCTTTCTGAATGTTTGAAACTGGGTTGTTCTGCTCCATGGTGCCTCCATGCCTGCACCTTAAGAGCCTGTAGATTCCCCCTCTGTGAGTTTACTCTGTTTACCCAGTAACTCCTCAGTACAGAGGTATGCCAGACACTGGTTGAACTTTACCTGCCCCACCAATAGGAAAAAACACAAGGCTGGGCCACAGCAGGTAATACAAGGCTATTTGCATGGAGTACTTGATCCTTAAGAGGATATTACCTGGATATTTAGCACTAAGATAGCTTTTCAGGCTTTCTCCCTGAGTATTTAACAAAGCACTTTTGATGTCACTGGTCTTACTCTTCAGTTTGGTCTTGTTCCATTAGCACTTTAGAGCATAGAAACACTAATGGAAAAATAATAGCATGTAGCATTTGCACAAAATCTGTTATACACTCCTGTGTTCAGAACAATAGCAACAGTTTACCTTAAAAGGAAAATTCTGTTGTTATTCATTCTACTCACCTTAGTGACAATATTGATATCAGTGATACTATATGCCATTGGTGAGGGTAAAGAGCAGCAGGAAGGTAAAGAGCAGCAGGAGGAAAATTGTTTGAAAATAAAATTTCTGTGTTTGTACTGACATGTGGGTGATTTATTTTTTTAACTGTTTCTTAAACAACCCCCTATTTTAAGCAACCGAAGACACGTGAAGACATTTATAGCTAACAAGGCAGTGGCAGTCCATTGCTTTGTCCAAAAAATAGCTTTAATGTGCAATTGGACTCTTCCCAGTCACTGTTGTGCAAAAAAAGTAATATGATTAGATTAGATTAGATTCAACTTTATTGTCATTACACATGTATGAATACAGGGTAACGAAATGCAGTTTAGCATCTAATCAGAAGTGCAAACAGCAGAA
>JAZGTI010001077.1:0-49180 GCA_036877585.1 Botia kubotai | reverse complement strand
TTTTTCTTTTTAGGTGAACTGTTTCTTTCATTTGAAAAATCTCTGTTTGCTAAATATTTGCTGCCATTCCAGGACAAATCAAGACCTGTGAGAGATGAGGCAGGATTACCAGCTCGGTGAAGAAGCAGCTCTGACTTCGGCGCAGCGACATTGACCTCTAGAAAGTTCCTCTTTTGTCCCGGGCATCAGTGCCTTGCCAAGGCTGCAGTCTGTGCCCCGTGAGCTGGCACTGCCAACAGGCTGGAGCTGAAGAGGCTGGCACGAGCCATCTGGGATATCTCCAGGAGATGCACGGCAAGCCTCACACTCATCAGCAGGTTTGAATTTGCACCATAATCACAAACAGATGCTCTCTTCCTTCTCCACCGCCCTCCTTCTGCCTGCTTTCTTCTCTCGCTTTGGCTCAGTGTGAAACCTTTGACCTTCACCATATTCAGAGGAAAAGCCTGACTCGATCAAGGGATGAGAGACAATGTTAATGTATTTCATGTATAATCCAACATACATGAAATAATACATGAAACAATGTTAAGCAAAGTCTATTTGATGTTATCTCTCTTTTTATCTCTCTGATCGTGTGACCTGCGTTGCAGGTTCTGTAACCTTCTGTACCAACCTCCTGCAGTCTTTATTCTCATGCAGCCCTTATGAAAATGTAAATTTGTTTTTTGGCATGCAATTAAAAGTTGCCTTACGCTATAAAATGGTTTGTAGAACTAGTAAATAATGCTGGAAAATAGCCAAAGATATCCTTTTAGTAGTTTTGTTTGTTTACATACTACTACTATTATCTTACAAGTCTTAGGAACAGAAATGCATCTCGGTGCAAACTTTGCATTATGAAATGGCTTTGTGGTTTAGTTCCGTTTGCCCCTTTTCCCAGCATGCACTGGGACATGAATATTTATTATGATTGCATTGTTTGGCCGATGGCCAGTTTTATTTGTTAGTTTGTTGTTATATTTAGTAACATTCTAAAATGGCTTAACATTCTAAAATGGTTTAAGGTATATATGGTATATGTGTCATATAACAAGCACTGTACTCTTCATGACATGTATATTTATCATATAATCATGTGATGGAGTCTATAATGTTAAACATTTTAATAACAATAAGTAAAATCATCATAATACAACTTCCTAATCCTAATCTCTTAACCTAAACCAATAATTTACAGTGATGACAGATTTTTACATTTCAAACTTGACATTTTGTTAAAATAAGTAAATTAACAAAAAAATAACTTATTTATCATTTACTTATTTGTAATCAATCAACTGAATCTAGTTAATCTAGTTTTGTGGCATTCTGCCACAGATGCAGTGTTTTGACACTCTCCCTAAACCTGCCAGCTGGTTTTACTGGAGGTCTATCTTAGCCTTGGGGAAATTTTTAATCATTAATTTCTAAAGGGAAAATTAAGAGACATATACAGTAAGTTTTGTTATTATAGAAATATAATAAAACCCCTCAAAAAAGGTTGTGTGTAGTTTTACACTTTTAATAAAGCAAAAAGATTTCCACCAGACGATGAAAGCTGAAAGAAGACTGCTGTTCAGCGACATAATTTACCTGTAATAAAATATGCAGAGTAAAGTCTGCTGTAGCTATGCACATGTTCGGATGTGTGCTTCCACATCTCTTATCAACATTCACCGTCTTGTATTCACAGTTTTCTTTTAGCTGTTAATTAGTGAATATGTTTTAAGGTATAGTTTGTTTTTAGGCCGGCTGGATCCCCTTGGTGACTGTATCCAAAGACCTCATGACTAGACCCCCAGACAGAATCTGCAGAATTTTTTACAAGTGTATAAAGTCTGTGGAATAAATATAAATACTGTAATACTGTCAGTGAATGACCTGCATTTTAAACCAATCAGCAGAGCTTTCTGCCGAGTTCTGCGGGTGCGGTTTCCACATGGCTTTACTTATAACCCACGAGAGCCTCTTGTTCAATTAAGCACCTCTGCTCAATAAAGCCGCTTAGCTATCTCTTGTGCCCCACCCCTCTGGCTACCGTAATCACATTAAGTCTTTTATTCCAGCATTATGTCCATTCGCTCAGCCATTGCCACACGGGTTTTTATCGATCCAGCAACTGTCATGGTCAGTGTTGCATCAAACCCCACTGCCTGGCAAGCCTAATGCAGTCAATAATTGCTCGTGAAATGGCCGGTGCAGTCGAGACAACTTCATCAGCCCTGGGACTGAGGTGAGTTCTGGAGGGATTGGGGAGGAGCTGGCAACGTTTCTCCGGCACAGCGCAGAACACCATCCATAGCTCCCAGGGGCAAGGGATTAATGATTTGTGTCTTTCCGCTACAGTGGCACATTGTGCCGGCGCCACAGATAAAAAAGTCTCCTCCCCCAACATCTGGCACCAACCCATACTGCATTAGATGGGCTCACAGTGGCAGAAGCTCCTCATCTTTCACCCGCTAGCTTTCCCTGCCAGGGCTGTGGTTAACCAGGCCACACTCTGGAAGAGGGCTCCTACCAGGAATGCACTCTGCTTATTTTTTGTTTTTGCTGACTGGTTTCACAGACTGCTAGGGTACTATTAAGTGTAGCTGCTAAAATGTGAAGCAGATGTTGTCTGATGTAGTGTCAACCTCAGAAATAGAACAAGAAATTGTAGTCTCATGTTTTCATCATTTATTCATATAACATTATAAATTATCTATTGATATTCATCTAATGGGTGAAAAATACATTTATACAGTTATACAATTGAATGATCCTTGAATCTGATTGGACAAGAGACGTTCCATGCTTGCATTTGTATTACTCTGCGACAGTAACAATATTAAAACAAAGTTAAGGATTTAGATTTTGTGGGACTATTTTTTTTCTTATTTATATACTTCCAGTGCCATTTAACAACAATGAATATTTGGAATATTTAAATGCATTTATATTTTCAATAAATTACATATTCAATACTGAAGCAATATTACATGAAAAATACATTTAAATTCCAAAAGCAAGTTGTTACACAAACTTTGTAATGCATGTCTGCATCCAACAAAAACGGAGTTACCGGCACCACTTCAAAGTCAAATAAAATGTGTTGAGACGTTGCTTTTGTTGCCTTGTTATTCAAGAAGTGTTTAAGGTTACACTATGGGGCATTTTGTCCTTGTAAGACATATCGATTCATTTCTCAGTTGCTAAGTAACCAAAATAATTACGTCTTTTATGCAGCCAGACAATTATTTTCCTGATTTCATGATGGCACAATGAAGAGACTTGTTTATGAGTGATATTACTAAAATATAAAGAACAGATAATAAATCACATTTAAAGAGCAAAAACCTCACCATTTATGTTGATAAACACTTTGAAATGACCGTGAATGCATGTAGGCATGTGCATTTGCTAACAAAGATTTGTAAGGGTCTTGGCTGCGGGGAATACATAATAGCTACAGTTCTGTATGTGAGGGTCAGGCTGTACTCTGGTATGAATAAAATAATTTAATATAAATGTAATAATTATTAAAATAAATTAATGAAAATAACAGATGAATCTTAAAACATCAGAATGTCCCTGCATTCTGCATTTTACTGCTAATTAACGTTGTAATTGATTCATTACTGGATGGTTTAAAACCATATTTTATTTTGTCCATTTTGTTTTTAAAGTAGAAATATTTGCCAACTCTTCCCTAAATATTTGCTTTGGCAGATCTTTAACTCATCTTAATAGAGTCATTTACATTTACGTTATCTTCTTATTGAGGAACTTGTATAAACACAGGGATTCCTGGAGTGTCTTGCAATAATAAAATAAGATAAACTTTGGGTAATCATAATTTAATTTAGAGACATAATTGAGTTGTTTAGAAGAACTGAGCTAACATACTGCACTGTTATATCCATTAAAGCAAGTCTGTTAAATTGATCACCACATGCTTTTCTATAGCACATGTAATGTATTTGTATAAATCAAATGAATATACTAATACATATAATATATGATACAAATGGAACAGAATGTTATTTTAACAGTCTGATTCAGCAGGTGTAACAACATCAAGTAAGGAGTGAATATATTCCAGAAGAATGCAATACTATAATTAAAAATATATAATATAAAAGACAATGCTATTCCTTACTAAACATCCTTTGTTGATCTGTTGTCAAGGATCTATGGGGATTTTAACAGATGTTTTCATCATGTTTTGTTGGTCCTGGAACAACATTTCTAATCCATAGTCTTAACCTAAACTCTACCAATAATACAAAACCCTAACCATAACTTTCCCCTAAAATTCTAAACCATAAACCTAACATTGACCCTAAATCTACTCCTACAATCCGATTGGTTGACAGAATTGTTGATCACACCTGACAAAATCTATTCTTTGTCTGTCCATGTTTTATGCTCATTGTTAGTTTAGCTTTATGTATAATTAACATCCAACCACCAACAAATCACATTATACATCATTTAAAAGTGATAAGCCGCAATTGTGCTTAACGGTAAAGAATCATTTTATGAGTCGTTTATATTTGTAACGAAAATTGCTTACTATTAATATTATTCACATATTCGCACTCTGATTTCACTCGACTGCGCATGTTATATGCAGCAATAATAGAATTTATGGTAATTTTTCAGTAAAGAACCTTTACAAGAGTGGGGGTGTTAAGGGTCTTCTGCGTCACAAGGAGCGTATGTGCTGGGAATGCAGCGTTCTGTGAGCACAAGGTTCTTGGGTGATTAGTCTCCGGTGCATTCCCGTCGATACGCGGCATTTGACAGATCTGCGCCCGGCGTGTTATGAAGGAACGTGCCGCAGATGGCGTAATTAGAGGAAGCTGAGCCAGGGTGTGAAATATATCTTTGATCAGCACCTTCTCGCCAGATTGTCATCTATGTTAATATGATGATAGCAGAGCAGAGATGGATGGAAACGCCTCGGCAGCCTGGGGTGGGCGTGTGTCCCTGCTCGTGTTGATTCCATCTTAATTCTTTGTTCGTCACACAAAAAGAACTGCAATGCATTCAGACCTTGAGCTCTCCTTAAAAGCCACAAAACAGTCATCACAGACACCTGTGATGGGAGTGTTTGTACGCACTTGTAAGTTTGACTACTGAGTAGGCAAGAATAAATACACTTTAATTCTCTTTTTAGTTCTGCTTGTGCTGTACATGCCCCACACTCATGCAAATTACTCATTTTTATTTTTACTCATTTACTTATTCCATTTACTAATTTACATATTCTGTCAGATATGAAATTAAATATTAATTTCAGAACAAAGATAATGTAAGTGCCTACAAGCTAGCATTATTTAAACAATGCCGACTCTTCACACTGGGTATATTGGAAAAATAAATATATGGTTTGCTATTTTCCTGTGTTTTGCTTCCTGGAAGCCAATGTTGTTGGGAGAACTGGATGTAGAGAGAGCACAGGGGCTCTGGGAGATGTTTGACCCTGGGTCACACTCACTGGCCCCATCGGGGGGTTAGGTGGGAGTCTGGGGAGCGGAGAGAAGAACGGTTAGAAGGTTTAGGAAATGCAGCTTTAGGGTCCTGTCACAGATGAGGTCCACGCTCTGCTTTTATCTGAACAAGCCATTAAGTGTAATGACATGTAGGTGTAATGGAATGTGCTTGTAACATCTGCGCTGAGAGTGTGAGTGAGAGAAAGGAAGAAGGAGAGAAGGGACAATGTTAATAGATTTACACATACACTGTAGGGGGAAAAAAGATTTTTCTCCTCATTCTGCTTTATTGCTGTAAGGTCCATCTGGTGCCTATGCGTGTGTGATGTTGTGTATGTGTAAATGTGTGTGTGTTGCTGAACTGAATAAATATGCTTTAAATATATGCACATATCATTGAGATGTATATGTACAGATAAATAACAACTTTACAAGATTGTTACATACAATGTGTTTCATTGATTTTTTTTTACAGTTTTGAACTTTTTATTAATATTTTATAAAACTAGGTTAAAGTAGATATCAAGTAATATTAGGTTTAGGAAATCAAAGAAACCAATAATTGCAAGTGAGCAACAATAATAGTGATGCTTGAAAAATAACATGTTGTTTAGTTACCCCATGGCCTCCTCCATTCTTCAGCATAGTAAATATGGTGATACTTAATTGACAGCTTGTTTAAAGGTTCTTAGTGTTTGTGAATATTCTGTATACACAAATCCAGCCTGCTAATGTGTGTGTGTGTGTGTAAGCCCTCACATGACCCCACTCATCATTGAGATACTGGGCCGCAGCCAAAACACCCACCCCAGAGCCTGCTCATAATAAGTAATAATGTGATATTTGCTTTCATGCCYTAAGCGGGTGGAATGTTTGGACCTCCCATTTAGACACAACAGGAATTTGGCACTAAATGTGCACAGGTGCACTGAGAGTGAGAGAGGAAAAAATCCATTTCAACATCTGTGTCAGTGGCTGTTGCTTTCTCCCTGAAAACGATGAGAAGCAGCTTTAAATAGCTACGAGAGCTGGTGTCTGGCCAAACATGTGTGCCATGATCAGAGAGGTTTAACAGGGAGGCATGGAGGATTATATTTACCATAGATGTTACTAGACACTGTTTAGGGGGGCTTCAGACTCCCTGTGTTTTATCTCAGCCCCCCAAAAACATCTGTGATTGTGTGATCTGAAAATATCTACTGCAAGTTGTTTGACAAGCAGCGCTGCCTCACACACAGATTTAACAGATGAACACTCCAATTCTGTCTTCAGTCTGAGTCCTCTCCTTTCCAGTAAAAACACAAAACAAACTCTTGAAAATAAAGGTTCCTGAAATGACAGGCTGTATGGCTCCAGACCAAACAAAATATCTGACTGAAAGGTTCTTTGAGGAACCAAAAATGGTTTATCTATGACATTACTATGAAGAACCCTTTTCAGCACCTTTATTTTTAAGAGCGTAAACTGCAACAAAATGCGCTATTCTTACTGATATAGCATATGTAATGAGAAACATGTTATTTTTGTGTAGTTTAATGAATGTCAATAGAGCAGTATTCAAACTCACAACCTTTCATTCTTGAAGTAAAAAATATTCCACTGAGCCATATGAGCTCAAGCTCAGAAAAGCTCACCTAAGACTACATCCTAGAATCACCTGTGATATTTGCTCTCTTTTTCTCTCACTCTCTCTTCTCGCTTTCCCTGTATATATCCCCCTCTCCTATGTGGCGAGTCTGCAGCTGAATCTAGGCTGAAATGTTGCTGCCATGCTTTTATACTGTACTCCCTCTCTTCCTCTCTCTCTTCCACTCTCTCTCTCTCTCTCTGCTGCGGATGTTCCTCTGTGAAGGTCCATATGCTCTGCAGCTGGTGTATAAGCATGTGTGTTTGTTGTGTAAATCAGTAAACTGTGCTTTGTACAGAACGGGTAGACATGATGTTTTAGAAGAATGTGTCATGATGTTCTTTTTCAGAGATACCTATAGTGATGTTTCCTTGGTATTTAAGTGTTTGACAACCTTTTGTACGAAACTGCAGGCATGCTTCTTTGAATGCTGCCTAGACTGTTCTCTTTGCTGATAATTACCTTTACCTTTAAGTGGAGATGTGTGCTGTTTAAGATTCATTTACTGGTTGTGTTTTCAACATGATCTTATTAGTGTTTGTGGGTTTTTCTATGTAAAGTGTGGTTGTTATACACATACACTTGGGTACATTCGGGTAGGCATTTAGATGCTGCACAAAATCAACATTTAACTTGTATTAAATGGCTATAATTTCATATGTGTTGTGTAATTTTAATGTTTATTCCAGTGCTGTACTATCATTTAATGCATTTCCATTCACTTCTAATGAATGTTTTTTTGTTTATGCAAACTGAGGTATGACTCATTTTCTACGTTGATCAAAAGAATCCTATAAATTAAATTTAAGTTGTATCAAACACAGATTTTTTTTATACTACCTGAGAGAAATGTTTAGCATTTTTATTCTTATGAAAGATGCCTTCTCCTTTCTGTTAACATCCTCACATTTGCCGAAATGTATCAGACTGCTTATCGGTCATACCATTTAATAGACTGAGTTAAAAAAAACATAAACTGCAGCTAAAATGGTTTAGCAGAGCGAATGTTATGCGTGCCACTTCTTCCATCAAGGCTGCTTATTATTCAGCTTTCTGGCTAAGTGGCTGCCATTCTAAAAGGCACCTTATGCAGATGTTAGCCCATCTTCAAATGTAATGTATTACTGTAGAAAGAAACAGCCAATGAGAGAAGAGCCCTCATGCTACTTGGAGAAGGGTGCGATATTTGAGTCGAAAATTGTGGCCTGTCAGTAAAAAAAAAGGAATTGTCGGGCTGTCGAATCTTTGCGTTTTTCATCTGAAGCATTTCAGAGGCAGAAAAACATTGTGCTTTTCCTTCCGTTATTACCATACTGCAGCTTTTCACCAAGAGACATTTAAAATCTAGAGCCAAAAATTGCAGCTTAATCTGCATAAAGCATAAACCTTTAAAACTTGTTGTATTAATAGAAATAGTATTTGTTTAACCCTTAATTAATTCATATCTATAAATATATGTAATTGTGTATATATTAAAAAATATATATACACTTATGTGTATATATTCTCAGTCTTATAGTCCATCTTTTTGTTTGAAGCTAAGTGTATTTTCTTTTCAACATTTTTTGATTGCATGGTTGCACTTAGATGCTGATGAACTCACCTCTTAGATCACGTTTATCAAATGCTTTTTGCTTTTCATGGCATCTGTGAATTTGATATATATTTCACAGTAATGGAAATGTATTGTGCAGCAGCTGTTTGAGGTTTCCTACACTGTGCGCCTTGCTGAAACAGACTGGTTGGAGGTGTAAGATCAAAGCAGAGAGCGTCTCCTCGGTGACATGATCATCATTTCTTTTTTCTTCTCTTTCTGTCTTTTGCAGTATAGGGTTAACAAAGCAACCGAGTCTAACCGTCCCCCCACTCTGCTGGATGAACTCACGGCTGTGATCAGCCAAGAGTTAAGTGGCAAAACTGACCTGATCTGACCTGCAAATAATCACAAAACTCAAATGACTTCTTTCAAAGACATGTGCGTGTGCAGCCAGATGGATGTGTGTGCAATAAATCACATACATGAGACTTGTTTGGCTTGTACAAGCAAGCATGCAGACAGCAGAGAAAATATGAGTTTTAAACTCAGTTAAAACTAAGTGATTAGACATGTTCCAAATTTTGTAAACCTTATACATAATTAATGGAAAAAATAGGTTATATATTAGTTTGACCTGAATGAACAATGTTCAGCGGTGTAGCTCCTTCTTTAATTTACATTTGGAGAAACATTCTATAACAGTTTCAGCACCCTATTCATGGAAAGTGTCATAGTGGATATTTTAAGGGGAATGGCCATTTTAATTTTTTTTACATAAAATGCTAAAATTCTGCTAAAATGTGTGTTTATACACACACACACACACACACGTTCAGTCTCCATGTGTTTGCCCAGCGTCCACAGGTGCTAGCGATGACCTTACATCTGTTTCCCCTTCCACTGTTCTATTTTCCACTCCCACTCTTCATAATACCATTAACCTGTCTGTCCTCACAGGGATCACTGTAATTTACTTTCTATTATTAAATTCTACTAATGCTAAGCAAAGGGGAACGAGCTCTGATTTTAATGAGGAAGTTGTTTTGAGGTTATATTCAGATATTTTCTTTTTCCCATGTTTTTTTTCTCCTCTCAAGGCTGATGTGTATTAAAGCACGGCTCTTTTAGAGTGGGTAATTATGTTCATGGAGGATTAAAGTATGAAGATAAAACTTTGGAGTGAAATCATTTAACATCACGGCACAAAAGCGGGAGTGACAAAAAGTTCCTCCAAACTAAGTAACTAGAATGCCGGTGAAGGCCAAATATCACGGCGCATTTATCCGCATGTGAAGTTTAAGAAAATGCCTGTAATGGCCTTGAATTACTCAGAGGTATTTCATGAGTATATAAATTCTGTTGGTCATGGATGAGGTGCCTTTGAAAGCATGTGCATATGAATGAATACAGCAAAATATAAGCTGCAATTTAAAACACTAACTAACTAACTAACTATGTTATCCAACTATGTTATTCAATAGAAAAATGATAAACAAAGTAGTCAGGACTTTGCTTTGTAAAACCGGTTGTTAATATACATGCGTGTTGCTCCCTTTATAACCGATCATCTCTTTCAGGAACATCTGGTACACATTTAACGCCGTTCCCCCAGTGACACTAATAAAAACCACACACTACCACTCGTGTGCTTGCCAGGAAAGGGAGAAACTTTCAGATTATTTGCTTTCCAAAGGAAACCGGCACTCGCCAGTGTGGGGTCAGAGTCATGCCGCCTGTTTATTTGTAAAGGGATCCTTTCTCAACACTGTATTGGATGTCATCTCTCCCAGTGCACAGTTCATCTGAGGAGTTGCATCACAGGAGAACATTGGTGCCAGCAGCATGCATAGCTGGCACTGTCTCTCAGAGCGGCTTGGGGACCATAAACAAACACATCTATCTGAACCGATCCCTAATAAAGCACGGACGACCCCCTCAAAAGCTGTTTTTCCTTCAGAAATCTGTTTTGCGTTACTCTCGCATGGAACGACACAAAGAGAGTGTTATCTGCTTACAGGGGATTCAGATTCGTTCCGAAGCACAGCTGTTTTCCCTCCCTGTTTCAACTGTTTTTGGACATTGTCGGAGGGAAAACATCTTGATCTGTATTATTCTTCTGCTGTTTGTGAATGTTGCTGTTTGCTTCTACTTTTTTTGGGGGAGTGGCACAAATAGTAATAGTTCTGGTTTTCCAATACGGTAAGCTCATTGTATTAAAAAACAGTGTCATAGACTTCTCCTGCATGTAGGGCTCCTTCCAGGTAATTGCTCACCTATTAGTTTCTGCCCAGTGCATCTGACAGATATGAATTGGATCTTGCGATGCAACCTGCTGATTAATGACATTTAAAATGGGGCCTTAATTGTTGAGGAAAATGCGTGAGGTTAAGGAGAGGAGTGATGTTCTCGTCCACACACCTGTGATTAGACAGTGTGAGGTGCGTGTGTCTGCCCTCCTCCACCGTTATGGGCGGATGACCCCGGGGGAGGCAAAGAGCTTCATGCCGCCCAATGATAGGAGGCACGGTTGGGCTGCACTCTTGGCTGGTGAAATGAAACGGATAATTCACCCAGATAATGAAAAAGTATTATTTGTTCACCCTTACATCATTCCAAACCCATATAAACCCATAACTTAAACATTTCATTCTGTTTCTCACACAAAACTATCATATGACTTAGGAAGACCTTTTACCTCCAGTCCTAATTCACTTTCATTATACTGACATGAGGCGCAGGATATCCTTCAAAGTAATGCTTTTTTACCCATATGGGTTTGGAACGTCAAGAGGTTACTTTTCCTTTAATTCCCTGTGTTATTTAATGCACACATCTGCGGGGCATGGAACAAGAGGAATTCTATTAGCGTGCACGCACACACACCCATAATTAACCTGATGCCATGCACAGCTGGCCACCTCTACTTCCTGCGCCGCGGCGAGTGTGGGTGGCACAGTAGCAGCGCTAAATCAATCTGCGCTAATTGCAATGCCCTTCTGCATTCTGCCACGGTACTGAATCACCAGCGCTGCACCGGTGTGTGTGGTCAGAGGGCCATATTTCACCTTCTCATATCTTATGAATTACATTTGGACCTCCAGAACACATTTGCACCAAGATGATTGACACGTTACCATCTGAAACTATGACTCCATATCAGTTTCCTGGAAGGCTGAACGGCTGTCACTTAGTCTAATGATCAACTGCGCTTGTTCAATCTAAAGCACACCCAGAGCCAGGAATGGTTTTGTCATCAATTATGCCCGAGCCAGAATCCTGCAGCGCGCTCCGCATTGATGCTGCAGTTAACTTTCAATGAAGAAATGTTATCTGCCAGCACGTCTGAAAGTTTGCGTGCAGCCTGACTACGGTAATATAATTTTTACAGTCGCACTATCCGCGATTTCTCCGGCCAGCGCATTTACGCATTCATAAGTCTCATGACATGGAAACACAACAGGAAGTACGAAGAACAGATGTACCAAACCTTGCTGTGTGACTCATCAGCAAACGTTGATGAAATACATCAACCTATAGAACCTGATTTTTTGCATCCACGCAACATCACATACGTTTCCTGTGATTCATTTGTTCGGGCACATCCTCTAACGTCAGAGTGCAATCAAAGGATATGCTCCTTGAGACATTATGGCACTCATAAAACCTCTCATCTCATTAGCCCGAACCGCTAACAGCACGGAATATTCATATGTGATTTTATAGAGCGTACGTGATCGGAAAGCCAACAGCGTGACGCTCTCTTGCGAGATGTTCCCCTTTCAATCTCTTTTCCTTCTAACATTGGACCTGACCTTCCTGTGAAAGTTTCTGCATCAGCTGAGCCTTTCAACTATATTACCGATAAGGCCTCGTTAGCCATTATCCCAAAGGGGCTCTGGGGTGGGACATGTGTGGGGTGGTAGGGGGGAGAAATGAAGACATTTGTTGGAGGTTGACCTCTTCCTCGCACGCTTCTGATGGAGCTATGGATTAAACAGCTGGAGGGGGATCCCTGGAGACTACTGAGAAAGACACTATGCACTATAGCAATAAAAATCCATCACACGTATTTCAATTGCTATAGCAGCATTAATAGACGCTACTGTTCTTTAATATTTGATGAACTGCCTGGCCTACTTGGGCCATCTAACGGTGAGGAGAAAAGGGTAATCAAGCAAAAGTTAATAGAGGAAAGAAAGTGGTCTTTCCATCCATTTTTAATCCTGACAAGGGGAAAGGGGTAAATAAAATGCAAAAGACAGCTACATTTACAAATACATACATATCGTGGAACAGACGCTTGTATTGTACATTTATGCCCAGTATTGGTGGCAACCCAAATCAGGCAGCACACATCATTTGAAACTGAAACTTTATATTTATTTTTAAAGGTGCACAGTAAATAAACACTAAATATTTAAGATGACGGGTGAGTGCACAGGTATGACAGTGAACAAAAATACGCTTGTAAAGGTGATTAAACTAGTCTCAACTAAGATATGAGATAATTTCTGTTTTTCCAACCTAATTTCCATGTTTCTGTCACCAGAGCGGAGCCTGCCAAAAGAGGCCTTTTATTCTTGTAACTGCTGTAATTAGGAGAAGAGCAAACAAGGTATTGGCTCGGACCCGTGTCTGCATATGGAACCCATTATAGCGCTGTACCTCCATGCCTGTATGTTTCACAAGTGCTTACATCCATTTGCTGAGATTTGTCAAAACTAATATGAAATCAAATTTGTTCAAATGCTAACACAAGTTCCAGAGACCCAACCAGCTATAGCACACGGGCAAACAGTGGCTGAAATGGTGTGGTGTAGATAGTAATTGCAGACAGGAGAGTGGAGCCCACATTAGGATTGTTTGTTCTTGACATTGAAGGATGAAAAGCCTCTGACATTTTGAACCATACTGAAATCATCCTCTGTGTGTGTAGTCCTCCAAATGTGTGCAGTTCACACACATAAAGATTTGTCTAAAAATTATAGTTTTGTGGATTCAGTTTGTGTGTTAGCATTGGAACAATCTATGGAAGCTGGCAAAATCAAAATTGATATACAGTATACCCATTAAAAATGTACATGCTTTTTGCTCAGAAACTGACCAAAAATATTTATGACTTATTGGTATGTTCAGTTGATCTAATCAGATGTTTTTTAAGAAAAGAAATGTCCCCTAAGACCTGTCTCTGGCCTTCAATAACAAATAGCAAATTGCTGTTCATACCTGTGACATGAAGTAAAGACACAGAGCAGAAAACTTGCTAAACCATTTAATGGGATTTTGTCTTTATAATGATTTTATGTATGCCAGTACTGCTTTGGTTATAATGCCAACTGAGCCCCCAGTTGATTCTGCAACAAAATTCTGCTTTTCATCTGTAATGTGTTTTTGAAGACCATTACAGCACGTGTGCTGACAGACACTGTTGTTATTGCATCAATCTGAGTATCAGTATGTCACTGGAGGCCTGAGGTCTTGCTTACTCTCCCACAGCAAGATTCTGTGATTCAGGTCTGCCTCCAGGAGAGATCCCCAAAATCGGCCTTTCAGGGAGTGTTTACGTAAACCAGGGCAAATTATTCCACCAATTACAGGGTCTCCAGGGTCAGCACAGCTTGGAAGGGAGGAACGAATCCAGGCTAGGCCAGGCCGTGTGGAGAGGGGTTCAAAACATCTGCTGTGAGGGCAAAGAGTGGAAGAAGGTCTGGAAGCCAGCCCTTGCTAAACAGCCAACCCACAAGAAGATACTTGCCTTTCTTAACTGATAAATCAAAGCAGAGGAGGATTTTCCAAAGTAATGACAAAATGATGATTTTCATTCCAGGTGAGAGCGGGAGGAACACAATGAAAGAAAAGACAAGAGGAAATGAAATGATCACTTAAAATGAAGGCAACAGTTTGTGTAACATTTTTTAGCTGAATTAATTTATTTAATTGCTAAGTACATGTCTTGACTGAACATTAAATGTCAAATTACCATGCCATAACTAACAATTTGTAAAATCATTATAACAATTACCTATTGAGTTAAAGAAACTTTATCCGATCAACCTGGAAAGTTCTATGCATATCGTTCTCTTTAAGAACATGGTTTAAAATTGTTCCTGTTATATGCTATACATTTTCTATAAGAAATGTGAATGTCATTGAGAGTAAAAGAGCTACATTGACAACATTGACATGACAAAAAACACTCTTACTGTAAAACTTACTGTAAGCTGCCACACATACAGTAGACCTCAACACTTTGTACATAAAGCAATAGGGTAATGATAAATTAACTGATCATATTAAGCAGAACAACAAATGTATCCTTTCACTAGACAGTAAGTTACTGAACAACAGAATCAAAAATAACAGTGTAAACATAACAGACTAACATTCAAACAATGCAACAATATAAATTATTCATGCCGCAGTGCATGCTGGGTGCATGCAACAATTTTTTCAGTGTAGGCCAGTTTGAATAAAATAAAAACCATTCAAATTGGCTAAAACACTCTGCTAAATAAAGCTGAAAAACAAATAACAATAATCAAGTAAGTCTTTGGCTGCATTTACACATGCCTTTATCCAAGATACATTGCCATCAAATAGTTTTACATGTTGGAATCAAACTCATGACCTTGGCATAGCACCATGGCCTGCTAATTGAGCTACAGGAATATGGCTATTCTTTCAGTATTATTTAATGATCTAAGAATCATTATTTTACAGTGAACATGAAGAAGATGGGGGTGGTGCAAGAACAGAGAAGAAAACTCTGTTCAAGTGGAATGATTGGTTGCTTGCCGCTTCAATGGTCATATTATTCCCCCTCACCCTCTCTCTCTCTCAGCAGTGCTAGGGGAAAATGTGAGAACCAGATGTAAAGCCTTGACTGCAGATGTGCTTGTTTAGAGGCCAAGAGAAAAGCTAATCTCAAGAACTCGGAAACACACACTCACATGAACACACAAACACAGACACGCCGAGCATTTCTGAAGCCATCCTTCATTTTGAATAATTCATTTAGGAAATGAAGAATAGCACTACACTTTAGTCTAATAAAGTGCGTCAGTTTCTCGTTAAAACCAGATCCTGCTCGGCGCATTTTAGCCACTTCCAGGAATCATAGGAATGAGAGACACTGTGTGCTCCTTTATTTACTTAGCAGATGATAACCTCTCACCACACACACTCTCAACAGAGTTAAAAACATGCTCTTCTCTCTCCCGCAAACAGCCTAATGGATTTAAATGCTCTCAAATATTAATGCATGTCCTTCAGATGCTACAAGCCAAGCCCATTATTATAACAAGCAGTGGCCTCGCGGACTGGGACAGCACAGAACGAGAACTCATTATTAATGAAATGAGTGTGAACAGTAATGTTATAAAGAGTGTAAAAGCATTTGAAAAGCAGATGACTATAGCTGTGCATTAAAAACAGTTAGCTTCCATAATGTTATTGGTGAAGTTAGTATTGTTTGAGCTTGCAAATAAAACAAGTAAAACGTATTGTGGGTAAAAATGCAGGAGTTATATGTATTACATTCCAAATGCTTATATTTTTGCTTTGGCACCAGCACTTTTTGACCACTGCAGTCTGTCTTTCTACTGCGTTATTTCTCATGCTGCAAGTATCGCTATGCTCTTTGCCAATGTCATGACAACGATATGTTAATCAGCTAAATATCACTATATGCAAGAATCATATAAGGCAACTTTTGAACTGTACGTGCTTCAAAAATATGAAACACTACCTACCTGACAATGCTGCAAAACTATAAAAAATAGAATCCCAATAAAAATAAAAAATTTATAAATAAAGGAAAGGAAAAAGAGTGTTGGAGAATTGAGCCTTCCACTCAGTTCTTCCACCTTATTTGTGTTCTGTTCATTCTTTCACATTCAATGAGTATTGATTGGCCCACATTTGCCATGCAGTGTGCGCCGTATGCTGCCTGGTGTATGTGTATGTATCACGGTGTGTATTGATGCGTGCATGTTTGCGTGTGTGTCAGATTTGTGGCAGCTGTCAGCTGGTGTCTCCCCAGGGTGAACGTAGCACAGCACAACCCATCTCCAGGACCCCCTGACCCCTGCTTTCTCAACAGAGACCAATAACACATCCCTTGATTTAGTGCAGGGAGGTTAGATGGTACTTATGTTTATTAAGCAGCATGCAGAGCTGGGCCTCCCTAGCAGGACTTTGGGGGTAATCACCTCATATCCATCTTGGGCTGGTTTGTGAAGGGAGGATGCCACACATGAATGGTAACACACAGCCAATGAGAGGTCCTGTGGTGAAGGAAACAAGCTCTATTAGATATTTTATGGTTTTGGTTGAAGTACTTTGTGAACCGTTATGGAAATGTGAGAAATTAGATTCCATTCTTCATTTTAATGGGAGAGAAGGCTCTGGATTTCAATTGCTTATTCTCAACAATAACACTGGGTGTAAAGCTAGAATTGTTAAGATTTTTCCATATGTACGTGTGTGTTTGTTTGTTACAGCAGGAGAGCTGCTTTCCAAAAGATTGGAAAAATATGGCAGCAATGTTCAAGTGTAATATTTCAGCTCCTGCAGAACTATCCTGGCCCACACATTTACTAGAACTGATTTATTACGTTAACATGACATTTTTGTAAATATTTTTGGTACGGAAGAATAGTGAATTTGCATTGCATACAGCTAGATATATCAAAAATATTAATGTGATTAAAAGTTAAAACTTACTGTAGTAAGTTCACAAATCTTCTTTATGACAGATCTGTTTGAGTTAGAACTCTTAATATCCTAATGAATGTATAGATTCTGCCTACTGTATATACAAATGCTGTATGTTTTTCTTGGACGTGCATGTATCGCGGCTCATTTATACCTCTGTCTTACACTGTGTATCTTTTACATGGTGACAACATTCATTTCCTATATTTAATATTTAAGTCACGACAAAGGCCCAATGAACTTTATGGCCAGTTCCATTTACCTTATTTAGTAGTGAATGAAAACAGTGTCGTTGGCAGGTGTAACGTAATCGTAAACACACAGAACAAAGAGTTAAGCTGCATTCAGTTATGTGTTTACTTATTAACGGTCAACACAGTATGTAAGATCAGTAGGTAAATGAGTGTTTCATGAATACATGTCGAGCATACCACATCCACCATGTTTGACTTGTCATATGACCCATGTTTTCATTGACCAAGATGTACTAACAACAACAACAAAAATAATTTACTCAGATGTTGTTAAACAAATACAGTTTAACCACAAGGAATAAATATCACTTACACTTGAGCTGCTCGACTCGTTTTTTGGTAGGTTTAGTTTTTTAAATTTGGTAGTTGTAGTACTTAAAAATCTTAGCAGAAGCTGTAGACCATCCAGAAACTACTCACATACAGTTCTTTTTTAAAATTTAATTTATACTACATGCTCATTTTGGATACAGGAAAGTAAATATATCTGGACGCAGGGTAAGATTTTCTGTGTGAAGAGTCATAACTATTTTATGGCTTCAAAAGACTTAAAATACAGAGCATGAAATGTATAGGGTACTTCTTTTTTATTTTGTTTGGAGTATGGAAAAGAACAACGTGAACATTCTCCTAACGCTTCTCCTTTCACGTTCATGTGGTAGTGGTTCCTTTGGGAGAACTATTGCTATAGTAAATCATCAGCAGTGTGTTCTTTAATTTCACTTTAAGATTTGGCTAGATATTGTGTGGGTTATTGTCAACATATGTACCTTTATAGAACATCAGTGACAAGAATCAGCACAGAATCAAGTGTTGTCTAATGCACAGACAGGCTTGTGTATCAACTCTACTGCCTGTACTGCCTACTGCCTTGCGTATCAACTCATACTCTATTCCCATGAAAACTCCTAAAGTCACCTTCTCTTGAAGCCCATGTCAGAGAGGTGGACGCAGATATGAGTGGCTGTCATACACTGGACAGTTTTGTACCAGTCACCTTGTCTCTCCTTTCAGGAGCTAGTGAGCATTTTCATTCTCCATGAGTGCTTGTGTTTGGCCTAAGGGAAACCTAATGATCCTCTGTCTGTTCTGGTTTGTCATGTTGTCTACACCTCTCCCTAGCTACACCACAAACCACAGCTTTTACTCCACCATTTCCAGCCCTAATGCTACAAAATCACCCGACCTCCCCGTGCCCTTGAAAAACAGGGCAGTTCAGTTTAGTAGTACATAATAGAACGTTACATTAGAAACTGCATCATATTTCAAAATCCTTCTAAAGGAATGACATTAAATAGATAACAATTTGTGATATTTTCCACGATATAGCTTGCGAATAAAAATCCAACTACCCTGTATTCTGAGTGAGAGACACTTTTCTAGCTTTCCTTTTTGCGTTTCACTTTTTTTGTGGAGACAAAAGAATAGTAAATGGGTAAGTGCTTTGAATTGCCGTTGTTAGCAGAGCTCAAATATGCAGATTTAAATGTGGTTATTACTTCCATTTCGTTCATTTCAACTGTCGCTAACTGCACTTAATTAAATCAGATTGATTAGACCTTTGCTAGACGTCCCCCACAATCAAGTAATTATGACAAATAGAGGAGTGGATACAAACTCAAGATCTGAGGACTTCTTTTCCTGGAAAGGTGTAACCTGGTGTCACCTTGTGCCACTGAAGAAGAGATGGACACAAAAGTGTGGCATTATGGTAATTTTGCTGCAGTTCAGTGTAGGAAAAACAGCATTAGCTTTATTTTAGGTCTAAGGGTTTTAAGATGAAATACATGGCACTTTTTTTTGTGTTGTACAAAAATGCCATCTGCATGAATTGTTTGTGTGTGTACTAAAGCAAGGTCTCTGCTTTATTCAAAAGATGTCTTTTAGACCCACAGACTCACCAGCTTCTTGTGACAAAGAGACCACACGCAGCTTTCTGTGCTGTTTTTTCCCTCAGAATTCCCTCAGAATTATTTCTCATTGCATATTTTGATATTGAAATAAGTCACATTGTGGACCTCAAATGCATTACAAATGCCTTTCTTGTTGATTTGAAATAAAACAACTAAAATCTCTAGTGTCTTTAGTTTAAGAGCAACCCCTGAGCAAAAACATTGTTCCTTCGAGGAGTTCCTATATCTCCCAAATATACCGTGTGATGAACCTCACATCTCCTACATTAAGCAAGCCTGGACAAAACTTCACATTTTCACAAGCATAATGAAAATATAAAATGTCTTATTCCTGTTTTCAAAAATAGATTCATTGCCATTTTCATGTAATCAGAATAATGGTTGCACAGGGCCTTTTCAATACTTCTTCCTGAGCACTTCTGATGCGAACAGTTATTTTTGTGCTAAGAGGCTTTGAAGGACGTTTATTGTTCCCAAAATGAAAAACGCACTCTGTTCAGCATCTCTCAAATGTATAATTAAACGCTAATGTTGAAGATATTGACGGGGCATTTTGAACAACAGAATGAAAGAAAGGATGGGTTGGCAGAAACCAGAGGGATATAAAATTCCCCCCAGGAGTCGTTGAGTTAATATTGTTGCTGAAGTGTTTCTTCAGCTTTGATTGTAATTTTGAGAGGAAATTATCTCACTGGGGGGGTGGCATTGTCCAACTGTGAGTGGCGTTCGCATTAATGCAATCTCGCTCTCCGCTCGCTCTTTCTTTTCATGTTTTATCCTAGTCAGACTCTGATAACATCCAGCTGCAGAGGCATGTTGATGCCACTAACTGTTGCATGCCTCGGATATTGACCGCATTCATAAATTGGGCTCTTTGTAGATGCTCTTTTCTTATCTCCCTATTGCACAGCTCTTCGCTGCATGAAACGGCTTGATCCTCCAGACCAGAGAATAAAAGCTATCAGATAAGAGTCCGAATGCTTCCCTCTCTCAATTCATTCACCCTGTATAGCCAAAGTAATGTTTACCTGCGTTGTTTTCACATGTGGCTGTACACTTTCAATGTTGTGTGTTGTGCACTCTGTGTCATCTTAACCTTGGTCCGCAACAAACCGAAAGGCCTCGTTTGACGATACACACTTGATGATTAACGGTTCATTTTATCACTCTTTTCCACCCTCCTTCCATTGATTGGACAATAGGAGAATGATCTCTTTGTGAAAATGACTCTCTTAGAAGTGGCACGGACACTTGGCATTCATATTCATTTAATTACAGAGTGCATTATTACCTTCAAAGCATTTTCCACCCTTCTAACGTAATGGCTTTTCACTGATTCTCATGACATTTCCTTTCATAGGAGGCTGCACCTCCAGAAATTGCTCAGCCTGTCTTTGACAGCTCCAGTCTCTTTGCTCACATGCCTGATCAGACAAATCATCCATGTCCTAATTGCCACACTGCCATGCTGACACAACCTGGCCATACCACAGCACCAGCAGAACTCACCTTTTTACAGCATTACCTTTCCATCTCCAGTTATTGCCCTATGGGGAAATCACAAAAAATGAAAAGTGCCCCCTGATGGTGTATATGCTTTTTGTTAGTGGTCGATTCACTGAAAGAATTATGCAAATCAGGTAGTAGCACAAACATGGCCACAGAAAGGTGCTTGGTTCAATTCCCAATCTTGCAGGATGGTGCTAGGTTTTTAGAGTGACTCTACAAAGCACACAATGACTTTGTTTCTAATACCCATATGACCTTCTACATGTGCTAAACTGTGCATCTTAGCAGCCTACTGTACTATTATCTGGCATACTTTATTGGGACTGTATACATCAATCCATCATTGCAACACAGGCATCTAAATCAAATGACCTCTGTTGAATACAGCTCATTTTGGCACATAGTAAATAATTAGGTATTCTATGTGTACAGTGCACATTTACATACTGTGCACAGTATACATACTATATGCTTCAGAAATAAAGTATGCTATTCAAATAATAGTTGTGTGCTTTATAGAGTCCTTTTTTTGACAGTCTATAAGCAATGTCCAGTAGTCATACATCACCAGTACTAGAGTTTCTTTAGACAGTACATAGGCAAACCAGTTTATTTGCCCTCTTTTTAGCTGCTTTCAAATGCATAAACGTAGGGGGGAAATAGAGAATCTGCAATTGCAAACCATTTTCTCCACCAGACAGGAGACAGAAGATGAAGGTGTGTGATGGGGTGAAGATGAAGCATTCATAAAGGTTAAGCAATGATCCGTAAAAAAGGTCTTTTCTGCATAGTTAAAGCTTGACATTGGTTAATGGAGGAACAAGGACAGGAAAAAACGTGCAGCTGTGGGTGTCCCTATTTCTGAAAGCACAACTGGCTTTTATGTTGCATAAAAAGATTGTCTCATTGTAATATTACAATATTGATCAACTTCAACTATAGCTTTGATGTTATAAGTTCAGATTTAAGTTTGATAGGGTCATTTATGAATGCATGAATGCATCATTTACATATTAAAAAAGCTCAAAGAACCAGACTAAAGCGAATCAAATAAGTTTTTATTCTAGGCAATTCACATTTACCAAAGGTTGCTATGAATGTAAGCAAACATGTGCCATTGATTAAAGTTTTTAATTAACTACACTTACTAACTGTACTTAAAACACTCATATGATTTGTAGACATGGTTGCTTTCAGAACACTTGAAGTGATGCCAAGCTTAACTGGGTAAAGAAATCTCCATTGAAATCAAACAAAAGTTCAAATTCTCCACAAATGGTAGTCATAGTTACCATAGCTACAGCAACCACTGTCTCCATTAGATATCCACTAAGGCCTCACCAAGGTCACAGAAATAAACAAAGCTCTCACATAAAATGTTCTGATTACTCATTGATGATAAACTCCAGATAGGAGCTTGGACTTTATTTTATAGTGTAGAGATTAAAATTGTGTCTTTATAAACCTCTGTGACATACATGTCTGTGTTTTGTGTATTGTAATCTGCTGAACAGTTATGGTTTTTTATGCAGCTCATTTAGCATGCTTTGGTAAGCGTGTGTGTGCATGTGTGTGTTGGGGGGCTATTTGGGGGGCTGGTACCTGAATGGTGCCATGGTGACCTTTTCTTGCCACTTTTAGTGTTGTGACCTAACTGTGCTCATTAAAACCAGTGTAACGGATCATTCCCCCTAATTGTTTCTGTTGACAAATTAGTCCACAGACTCAAGGCTTTAAAAGAGCCTGCAGCTGAGTTCCAGCTAATGAGAGATGCACAGTATATGACTGTTTCACTGTAATTTGTTTGTGTGAGAGTTTCTCTGTTGCCAAATCTACTAAGCTGCCTATGAACACAGCATTTTAAAACGTCATACAGTTAATGTGCGCTTCTGACACGAAGACTGATGCACAAGAAAGGCATTTTATTTATGTTGCCTTTTAAGATGTCATTATGCTTTAAATAATATACTGTTAGCTTAGCAATATACAAACAAACTTTTAAACTATTAAAATGAATTGCAAGTCCAGTCTCCCACAGGGAGCACTGCTAACTAGTCTTTGGTACATCTATTGGAACATCTGTCTCTCTCTTGTGTTTGTTGTATTAAAATAAACCACTAGGAGAATAATGTTTATTTGTTTGTGTAGACATGGCAGTTTTAGAGATTTTAGAGATCAGATTTTAGAATCATTGGTATTCAATGCAGGAAGGTGTGTGAGTTTTTTCCATCCTCTGCTTCAACCTTGTCCTCACTCCACTATACGCATGAAGTCACTCTGTCTTTTTCTCTCTCACATCCACCTGTTCTATGGTCCAGTGGAGGGCTGTGAATGCTATCAGGGGAGAGTGTGGTGCGGTGCAGCCTGCCTGGCTCTAGTCCATCACGGGTGCACTCAGGCTACTTTCCAAGCCTGCCAGAGTCGCACAGCATCGTATCAGGGGCCCAGCTGCAGACCCAACTGCTGCATTACAGCATGACGGATGGCTTCATATCAGGTGTTTAAACCGAGTGGCCGCTCCATCTGCTGAAGGTTTTGGAAGTCTGGAGTTCCTGAGTGATGAATGGCGAGAAATGCACCCAATCAGCTCTACCTTTGGCAATGTCTCTTCTCTGCTCTCTCTCCCTTTTAATCCTCAACCAGAAACCACTGTCTCCTCCCTAACAACCATTGTTTTTGACTTTCTCTTTTCCTGTATTTTTAAAACCTTGTTTCTTCTATATAACAGCAGATAAAGTGCTATGGTAAGTTTAATAGTAGAGCGTGGGAAGTCTCCAGACACCAGCAGTCAGTTTGAGAGTTTGATGTAAACATGATCTGTACATCATCTGCAGAGCTCATTTTGTCCCATCGGCTACTGTGCATAGCCACCATCACATTGGAGTCAGCCAGGGCTAGTTACACACTTGTATTGTATTACCAGTTATGTTCTTAGCAGACACTTTCTTAGGAAAGCACTGCCTTTAGAATCACACTTAATTTAGACGGAAAATTACTACAACTAGTTAAGTGTGTGCCTCTTAAAGTTAGCATGAAATCAAAGTTTGTAGTGTGCCTCTTAAAGTTGCCACACAAGTTGTAGTGTGCCTCTTAAAGTTAGCATGAAATCAAAGTTTGCCCTATGTACTTTAATTATTGCCCATGATTCATCAGGGCACATTAGTCAAAGGGAAAATTTTGTACTTTTTGTAAAATTGTATGTAACATCAAAATGTCAACTTGACATGAAAACTCCTGTTCATTTTAACTGCAACCATAAATCCCTCTTATTATTGGCAGTTGTGTGTGTGTGTGTGTGTGTGTGTGTATTTTCGGTGGGGGTTAACAAATCTGACTAACATTTCACTTATTTTTACTTTACTACCACTATCCTCTGACCACCTGGTTCCATTCTAGTTAAAAAAGATAAATTTGGCTGATTAGCATGGCCTTGTTAGCTCTTGCTGGAAAGTTCTGTGAAAGAGCATCTCTTTTAATTGATGGCCATTCAAATGCAGCTGCATACTGATGAAATAGAATAAATATTTTTTTGCAAGCAACATTTGTATTGCTAATATTTAATTATATTATAGTGTGTTTTAATGTACTGTAGAGGGCACTTAATAGCGTATTGTTTTTTATTTCTCCCTGTTTGGGGTCTTTAATATCACAGGTTTAGGATAGTCAAGGGATTTAGAGTGATTAGTCATGTGCATTTATGTCATGAGTGATTGACTTTGAAGAGTTTGAGAAACTGATTGATTATTTCATCGGGGTGGCCACATGCCATCCAATAACTTCCACTGAGACAAAGCTTTATCTAGGTACCAGGGAGGTAGATCTCCATTATTCTGATTTTTAACAGACTTTTTTCACAATCCAGTCATAAAAATACAAATTACAGTACTTCAACAGGTTGTTAACACTGTTAATATTAATTTTGACTTCTGTTTCTGTTGCAAATCTCATAACAGTTGGCTTTTCTGTTTATGTGAATTAAGGCAGGCCAAGCCTGTAAACACAAGCTTAAAATGCAACCTTGTTAAAATATGTTTTGAGTATTTATTGACCACTATTTGCTGTGGTGATTCATTTTTTATGTTGATGTCTTCTCCTGATGCAAACAAACCCCCTTGTTCCAAAAGTGAACTCCAGCTACCTTAAATAATGTTTGTCTAATATATGTGTGTTTGGTGCAACGAGTGTCCTCATGTGTACTGTATGCCAGAGTGTGTGCGCGCTGCCTTTTATGCTTTCTCTCTTAATTTGCCTACTTTTACAGACAGTAAGCTTCTCATGATGTGTGGGAAATCAATTTGACTGAGAGCACTTCCAGTTGTTGAAACAAGACAGGTCTGAGCAAATCAATACACTGTCTTTCATTCTCATGGCACAACAATGGGGACATATTTCAAAGTGCGTGGTTCAACAAGACAGTGTTGGGTTGTGTGTGCGAGTAGCTTGTGTGTGTTTATATATCTGTGACTGACAGGCAGGGCAACGTTACACTTCATATGTCTTGTCTGACAACTTTTATTGCCGATGGGAGCAGGGCTGGTGGAAGGCAGCGAGATGTGTTTTTCACATGTGCACACTTCAAAAGAGATTGTATAGAGTGCAGCACCCAGAGGACCCAACTGATCCCCACAAACTCGTATATATATCTGCCACTCTGGACTGATCTGCCTTACAATATACTCACGGGGCATAACTGTACTCGCTTGCTTTTCTTCCATATTTTCATTTACACAAAGAGAGGTCTGTTGGTTGATTTATCAGAGGAATTGCCTGAGGGAGTTAAAAAGCAGTAAATGTAACAACAGTGTGATTTATTGATTTATGTCAGGGTGGAGAAAAAGGAAGGTGTGAAAAATCATTCTGTAATATATGGCCTACCGACAAGAACTTGGTTGGAGACTTAGGCAGAGCTCTGGAGAACAGCTCACTAATTATCACAGAGGTACAAATGTTGTAGATGCATTCTTAGATTTTTCCCTTCATTTTCAAGAAAAGAAAGTTGAAAGTTGAGAAATGACATTTCAATTCAATATTATTCCAAGTGAATTGTGGGCTTGTCCTGCACCACTGCAGATCTGTACTCTGTGCTCTGTGCAGTGTCGTTGGTAACATAAAAACACTTAATCCTCTTCAATAACAAGCCTGTTTCAGTTGCTCTGCAATTTTGGCAAGATTGGACGTCAAATGGAGTGCTTCTTTAAACAATTTACAAATTTTGTCAACACACCCCATTAGTAACAGTTTATTGTGCTCTTTTAGTTCCCAGACAGTGGCTAAATTGTGTGTGTGTTTGCATGCGTGCCACAGGTGGCTGACCGGTAGGTAAGGAAATGCAGGAAGTCTGTGTGGCCGTCTGTGTGTCAGTCCCAGCATGTTTTCCTCTCAGCCGAGGCGAGGTATCCTGTGTGTGTGCGGCCCATCGCCCAGGGCGGCCAACTTTCAGGAACCCCAGCGGCAAAAACAGCACAGAGTGTTTCCTGGACTCTTGTGCTGTTATCAGTGGACACGACACCCGCTCGTGCCCCTGCAGGTTTCCTAAACCACCATCCTTTTGCCTCCGGTGTCAAGATGTTGCCCTGTGATTGCCACAAGACGTGTTTCTCTAACACACACTGGGCACAAAAGAGATTGCATTGAGTCCTTGTGATAACAGAGGGTAGGGTCTGTTTGTGCTGATCTGACACGAGCGTGTTTCATTCCAGCCAGCAGCCCATAGACTCCTAAATTGAGAGTCTCACTGAGTTGTCTTTGCCTTAGAAGAACAAAGAGACTGACCGATACATCAAGAACTATGATGAGAGAAGTATTGTCATAGAGCACTATACAGGCCAGTGTGAAAGAGAGATTTGGGTCAGAGTCTTTGTGAAATATTTGCCTATGTGAGGTATGTTTAAAGCAATGTTCTGTTAATTTAGGTATCCCCAACATTATCTACCAGGCTAACACAGAGAAGCCTTTGTCAAATTAATGACTTGTGATAGTCTTGGATACATTATATAAAATGGGCTAAAATTATTAACTATAATCTCCAGTATGTAGTAATCTGCAGTATGTTGTCGTGTTGCAGAAAATATATGTATATAAATAATATAAACTGTCAAGTTACATTACAGCACAATTTACAGTTTCAGCTAATATTGCAGAACTAATGATTATTATTATTTTTGTAAATTGTTTTGTAATTATTAGTTATTAAATAATTAAATATTAAATCAAAAATATATTTAAAAGCTTGCTTTTTTGTGGTGGGGCAAGTGATGGGGCAATCTGGTCCAACTGGGCCCGCTGTTGAAATATAAAAACAACAGCGTTATTGTACATTTCTGCCAGTGTCCAGATAGATTTAAATCACAGTACTTAACCCAAATGAAAAAATAAACATCCTAAATGATGCTCAGTCTTTGCAATTACACAAATAAATTCATTTAAGCACCAGAAACATAAGGAAAACACTTTTAACACAAGCATAAGACATCATATTTTGGGATATGGCCAAGTTAATGTTGCCAGAATGATTTCATAATCAAGATCTTGTTGCAAATCCTTAGTGTAAAATAAACCTCTGTGTAATACACATAGTATCTCACTTTAAGCATACAATTTATGGGTCGAGATGGGGTTAAAAGCAAGGCTGGGGAGAGGGAGTCTGCAACGCATTAACTTCATGAACAGCGTCTGTGTGTGAAAGAGGCTGTTATCATCGGGCTGTAAACGACGCTTCTGCTTTTCCTGGCTCTGCGGTTCGAGATGAAGTCCAGATGGTAGGGGAAGTGTTTGCCTTGAGTCACTGCAGGCTGAGAGAGAGAGAGAGAGAGAGAGAGGCAAAGCATTAAAGCACCATGACTACCCATCACTGTTATCCTGACTGCCTTCTTCTCACACAACCTGAGTTCACCCTATTTATTTGGAGCTTATTCCTCATCCACAAACCTGTACGCATTCATATTCAGATGCCTGTTATTTCAATCTCCGCCCACCTCTACATAAAGGCCCCGCCCACTCAGCACCTGGGTTTCCCGCCGAAGCTCGCCGACTAGAGGCAAAGTACCACAGCTTCTCCAAGCAGCCGGTCGGGCGTTTGAGGTTCTTCGTTTGAGCCGTCTTTAGCCTCTTTATTAGTACGTGTCTATTCATTAACTGACTATTGCAGCTCTCCAGGATCATACATTTAATTTGTTTCGTGTTCGTTTACTCGGACAGTTTAAGGGAAACGCAGCACTAAATGAGCTGAGCTCGAGAGACACATAGCATCCTCCTGTCAGGTTGAGATTCATCCGAGCCTATAGCTCGCTGCCCTTCAGCAGACGGGAGCGTTTCTATAGCTGTGCCCTGGAGTTTGACGGACAACATTTCTTCTTGGAAGTACACACAAAGGACGGAGAAATCATTAATATATCGATTCGATCAGAGTAGCGGACCGGAAATTAATTTTTCTCACACAACGCCGTTACGCATGGTGGGAATTTCTACCTCTTTTCAGTGTAAGTCCTATAGTTACTATCTTCATTTATTTAATCGGTATTATAGATGCATTATACCTAGTAGTCTGCGCACTTCAGTTGTGTTTAGTCAATAAATAAGGATTTTTTATGACACATTTGGGTGAATGACAAACTATTTTTTCTTTTTCAGTTGTCATATTTAACCACTGTAAGTTAATTTGTTATCGTTTATTTACGTAAACATCTAAATCTACGTTAAACAATCCTGACTATTTAACTTATAAATTTGTAAACAATGAAAATTAAACCCGCATTCGCAGCGAGGTTTGACTGCATATCTCATATGATCCTTTTATTAATTTGATCAGTATTATCAAATCATATAAAATCATCTACCTTTCATTTATTTATTTATTTTTACTTTTTCTTTTTAACTAAAGAACGGCGAATAACGGCGTTTTTTAACAGTTGTGGATTTTAATACTCCGTATCAGAGTAAGATTTGTTATCGTGAATTTGGTGTATGTGCCTTATCTGCTGTCTTACATGTTGAGTTAAATTATTGCCTTAGTTTTATAATCTTGCACATTTAAAACAACACGTGAAGTACAGTTTTTTATGTAATGCAGCTTTATGGCCTGCGTAGAATTGGTTATTTTCTTTTTTACTTAAAATGTACAAAGGTGAAACATTACCTGGCTCTTTGAATGTCAGCTGTTGCACGATTTTAATTTGATCTCAGTCTAAACACAGGACCCATAATAAGCATGCGAATTACTGTATTTTATACATTTTGTTACAAGCACAGGTAAACGTTTGGTGCGAGGTAGGCAAATAATTGACAGTGCATTAAGAATATGCGTTAAAAATTGTGACGTCTTAGCTGAGAAGATATGTTTGGTAGTTGTCACACAGCAATGGATTAAGAAGATGCTTTTGACATTTGTGACATCACTGATAGATTGAGAAGATTAGTTTAACAATTGAGTTTAACAACTTTTATAAAAAGCTGTCACAATTGTCAAAGTATTTTCCTAATCCATCATGATGTTTATTCACCGCTCTTAACTCTCAAGTTTTAAGTCTTTTAAGAGTTAAGTCTTCAAAGTTTCAGGAGATTTTTTTGGGCTGGGAACAGTCAAAATTAAAGGGTAGATTTTTATTTTTCTTGCGCTCAGTGGCAGTCAGTGTGTGTTTTTCAGACAACAAATCCTGTGGGATTTTGAAGAACTGCTGTTCTCTGTCGAAATATACTCGTTCTTGTGTCTTAAGAAAGTATTGTCTGTGTCACATTAATGCAGTTTTTTATGATCAGTCAGTTGCCTTACACACTTTAACGTTCTCATAAGCAGATGTCCTTACTTTCAGAAAGACACCTTTCTTATTCTTACCATAGTGCAGTTCTGCTTTTTAAAGTGATCTTTGAATCGCAAAAATACAGTGTATATTAGCAAAAACGAATTGTGTACTGTTAGTCTCACACTCATAAAATGGAAGCATAACAACATACTCATCAACAGTGACCAGCAGGCTATAATAACCACTGAACTATGAAACTCTCAACAATGCTCTGCCCATCATCTCATTAAGGTCTTCGCCCACTCCTGTCAACATAAGATTCTAACTGAAGACCAACGGACAGTGCAGGCAGTGAGTTTACCTTGATTAAAGGCAAACATGGTGTACGGTGACTGAAGGTGACGGTTTGGTGAGTGATAAGCAGTGTGTGTATGTGTGAAGCCAGCATTAGCAGTCAGCAGCATCCTCTGACTGAGGCCATCTGCACAGCCACCAGCCTGCCTCACACCTGTTCCCCTCTTCTCCTCTCCCACTGGCTTCACGCAGGTCAAACGCATGAAACCAGACACTGCCATAGCATAATGAAGAGATGACTCGGCTGCCCACACCAGCACACACAGCTGTGTGTGAGGAAGAGATATGGAAATGTTCAGCCATTATTTTCGAGCATACCAGGGAAGGTGTTAGAATTTTTCCTATTATTCATTTCCCTGCTTTCATGTTAATGAAAATATTCTGTCTGTGGTGGAGATGGTCTATACATTTGTATTCTCATTTTAGGCATCACTGGATATTAACCATGACATGCTAATAACTATGCAGGGAAAACTATAAATCTGTTTGTCACGTTCATGAAAGACAAACGTTACATGTTTCTATAATGGCAAATGTGTTTTTCATTTACCTGATACGCAGAGCAGCGTAAAAACATTTGTAGTTAAGTGCTTATTGTGTATTTTAAATGATGAACAGCAGGCGTTCTGGCCAGAAGCCAAATGTGTTATCATGGCAGTATGTAACTCATTTTATTAGTGATTAGTCATTAGTCATTTACCCCATACATAAACTGGCAGATATTCTCACCAGACACTTAAATGACCAGCATGTCTTTGTGATTGTTTTTATTTTGCATGTCTAAAATAAAAAAAAACATGGCAACAGGGAAACAGAAACACAAAGGCTGCTGTAAATTTTGCAATAGGCAACCATTTGCTTATGTTTGCGAAAGGTATAAGTAGACAGACCATATAATTTTTCATGCATGAATAAAAGCAATAATAACGAAAGGGAAGAAAAATGAGCAGGCTCAGTTTCACAACATAGGCCAAGTGCATTATATGCACGCTTAATGTTTTGACTCTTAGGGGGAACATTCCCAGAATTACACATAAGTGTGATTTCCATTGAGCTATACCATGTATAAGGCTCTTTATATTTATTGAGGGCTACTGTTGAACTTGCTGATGCACAGTCTTTGGCTTTAAATAAGCAATGTGAGATTTTAAGGCTTTTTCAGGGGGGAAAAGCCCCTTATTTGCGAGGGCTGTAGATTTGACTCAACGTGAGTCTCTGCGGAGAGACGGCTAAATGATGGAGATGGCCGCCATCTCCCAGAATCCGTGCTTTAGATCGATAGGGGGCATAATGGCTACAAATTTTTCAACGAGGGGAATGTAGTCCGTGGTTATTGGATTTCATAAAGCATGCAAGTATAATGTAAGAGTAGAGGATGAGTGTTTTTTATTGTATTGAGCTAATTTAATGAGGAAGTGGTGTGTGTAAGAATGTACACTGGGCAATTTTTTTAGCCAACACAGTATTTTAACAGGTGCACCTTGAGACTGGTTAATATTTTTGATTATTATATAGTTAAGATTAGGCTTGCTGCGGTATTCGGTAATACCGGTGTTACACGGTGTTAAGTCGCACACCGATCACTTGCCCACCACAGCATCGCCCCCCATTGCCTTTTTGATTTTTATAGTAATAAAAATAATTTATTTTAGGTAGAGTAAACGCTACAATTAAAAACTGAACACGTCTGCTTAATTCAGGTTGGCCGGACAAGGGTTGAAGCACAAAGGAGTCAGATTACATTTGTTCACGAAAGTGAGGCAAACTGAATGCTGTGCTTCCTTATTAATTTTGTTAATAAAACTTCTATGTTTATTATAAGCGGGTTTATATTTATGCTATTTGGTTCAACTGTGTTTTCTGATTTTCTGTTTTTTATCTAAACTTTGTGTAAATTATTTGTTGTTTTATATTAGGTCTTTCTCATTTTGTTGATGAAGCCGTCTTATTCGTTTTTTTAAATAACAGTTCAATGTCTAATAAGTGATTGTCACTGTACTGTACTGAATAAAAATGAACCCACCATTCAAGCAATTGCCGCTAATTAAAAAGCAAAAGTAAACTGCTCACGGCCACATGGGCATTCATAAGCGATTTAAAAGCCCACCCAGTGATATCGGTATTACTATTGTTGTCACACATCGATTAAACGGTGGGAAAATTTCCTCACCGTCACATATATGTGACCCTATATGTGATCATTATAAAGAATATAGTCGGATGTTGCTTTTACGCAAATTACAATGTGCCATGCAAATACAATGGTTAAGATCCCAAAAACTGATGAGTATGAAACAAAATGTTAATATAGAAAACAAAACAATCAGTTTGTGTTGTCTGCAACAACAAAATGATTTCTGGGAAGTTGGCAAGCATGATTTAATCTGCTGTTTCTAAGGATTGAAGGGTCTATCCAAACCTGAGGAGTCATTGTGGTCCAGACCAGGGTTAACTAAACAAACCGTTTCAACAGCTGACAGGTGTCCAGGCCACACAGCCTTGCTCTTTCTCTCTCTCTCTCTCTCTCTCTCTGTCTGTCTGTCTGTGTTAATCCAAGATCCACTTGCCAATTAACCTCTCCTTTTCTGCCTCTAACTCCAGCACACTCCTTTGCATTCACATCCATCAGCAGCGTACACACACACAAACACACGCACAGTCACGCACACCCTGAACTACCCCTCTGTCTTCTGTCTCTCTCTTGCTCTCACTCTGCTCGCTCACTCTCTCTCTTTCTGTCCTTCTGTTTATTTTCCTGCCTCCATCTGGACTAGGCTGATATTGTAATCGCCCTAATGCACATTGCCTTCCCCTTAGACACACACACAATGTGCCATCCTGACAAGCCCCTTTATATTTCAGATAAGCCGGGGATGTGTGTTTAATGAATACAAAGCCACGGTGTGTCGCCGTGCACTCTGCCAGAAGGTAATCTTATTGAATAGGTGCTTTTCAGTGATGCAGAAGACGATAGCAGCTCAGGAGTGAAGATGTAACCTGTTATCTCGCGCCTCCTCTATTTTCCTTCACAAAATTTACATTTAAAGATTAGCTGTAAAAGGGTAAAAGATTCAGGGTGGTGAAGGTGTCAGGATGAGTGTGTGTGTGTTTGTGAGGGGGGTGGGATGGTTAAAGGAGGGAAGGAGCGTGACTTTAGCAGGAAAAAGTGAAGGAGACAAAAAAACAGGGTCTGTCATACAGGTTGTATCTGGCCTGCGTTTCAGCCTTGCGGCTGCGCTATCTCTCTAGGCCGACTCTGCTCCCTGGGAACAGAGATTAGCACATTGTTATCTGTAATTGGGTTTTGTCTTTGGATCCAGGGGCTGCTTTTGCCAAGGAGAAGGTGAGATTGGCACATGAGCAATATTATGTATTGGCATATCAGTGTAAAGGCATGATTAATGGAGAATATGGACTGTGTAATGGCTTCATTAGAGTTTACTTCTCTTTATGAGGTAACAATTGCTCAGGGATAGACTCAGCCCTTGCAAAAAGTCTATAAAACGTCTCCATAAAAAGGGTTTTGTGCTTAGGCAACAGTCAATGATGAAGTGCAAAAGAGACATCAGAAACATCCTTTTAAATTACATTTATCTCCCATTTTTTAGTTTATAGTTGGTGGTGGGAGGTGTGATCAATATTGTATACATATCACAGTAGGCCAATAAGTATTTTTATATTACAGTAATGTTATATATAGTATATTATAGTTATTTTTAGAAAAATGTTATTGTAGAAAATGTAACAAAAGTGGTTTAGTTAAATACTTATTATATACTTATTAAATAAATATTATTTTGTACTTTGGACATGTCTCGGAAAATCTTCACCAAATTAACATTTCTACCGTCGTACCATCCAGCGCATTGTACAGCATTTATATTAAGCACAGACGCACTAAGGACAAATACCTTTTTCCGTAATTTATGAGATTGTAGTGGGAATCTGTCAGCCATATATGTTCAGTCACCAGTGTTTGATTCATGGGCCACTCACACCCATTAATTTTGATTTATGGATTCAGATATGTATTTATGAAAAGGGCACCCACTCGAGTGCAGCCTCTGTGGCCCAGGAAAGAGAAGCGTAATTAAGATTTGTTTTGAGCCTAGAGGCTCGACTTCTTCAAGAGCTATGGATCAATAAGCAGAGACAGTAGACCCCAGTGTGTTCACTATACATATTGACACGCTCAGTCAATTAGAGCTCCTGAGAAGAGGAGAAAGCCAGCAAGCAAGCAGAAAGACGGCGAGAACAAGATGGATTGGACGGATTGTACTCGTGACTCACACCATTGGAATAAATAAAAAATAAAATAGTGTGCGATGGTGTAACGCAGTGATTTTCCAAAGCGCACAATGCCATATGGCGTGCATTCATTATAAAGTCTATAGATTCTTATACCTCAAGAGAAAATAACACCTGGTATTCTTCATAAGCTGAGTATACAGACTATTTCAAAAAGCATTTGTGTATGTGTGTGTTTCTCTTGTCTCAGAATTAGTTTCAAATTGTATTGAGGCTATAGTTTGGGCTTCCTGTTGTTGGCAGTTAGTGTCACAGACACTGTGGTGGGACAATAGCTCTGTGGTGTAGCACACTAGAAGATTGTGTTGTAGCTGTACGATCAGCAGGTGCTGCCAAGATAAACGCTCAGTGTCAATTATTTCTAGAAGAGGTGATTCATAAGATTGGGCTAAAGTGTAGAAGTGGAGGAAGACAGGAGGGGGAGGGGGCAGGTAAAGAGAATCGCAGGCCAGGGTGGATGAACCTTGCATTTTCAATGCGGCTTCGCATAAAAGAGTCATTTTGTTAAACGTCCGTTGCATCTTGCTTTTGTTACCGGTGAATGGAGGGGGCACCCCTGGTGCATTAAAAGTGTTTGTAGCCACAGAATGAGCAGAGAATTGCACTGAATTACTTGACATTATCTCCCCATGTTACCATCATCACCACTGGAAAGACTAAAGGAGCTGTTTTTAACACAAAAGTTAAAATATACGCATATATGAACACTGAAAACACGATAATGCAGTGATTACCCAATCGCTTTACTTCAGCTTTTTCTCACAAAGACGGTAATGTTTTTTTTTACGATTAACGGCATAACTGAAAAGAATCCTCAGTGCTCGACCCCAGGCACTTGTGTGACTTCATAGAAGGCGTGAAATGAGAATGAACCTTGTCTCAGATCCTGTTTATGACCAAATGGATGTGAGCATGTTTTTTTTTTACAGCTGGGAAGGAATTCACCCTGCCAGGAGCCATTCCTGGTCACTCAGGACTTCCGCCATTAGCTGCGGGGCTCCACTGCACGCACATGACTACAGAATAAACCTACAAATGGGCACTGGCCTCAGCTGTCTGCTTTTATCTGTCAGCCTTTATCTGCTTATTCTTAAGTATGTTGCTTCGTTCTCTTATGAAATGAGATTTTGAAGCAAGATCATCAGAGCACATCTTTTTCAGGTTCAGCCTGAAGATAGCGGCTAGGTGATCCTCTTGTTATTACGTGACTTGTTTGCAGTATTTGGTGATGTGCAGGAGTGGATCGTTATAGATCAATAGGGTCTGAGTTGAGGGGTCGGGAGAGGAGGGCAGTGATCTGTTCCACTTTGATTTGTGCACAGAATTTGTGTATTATTAACCTTTATATGTGTTGCACGGTCTCTGAAGGTTCTGCCTGCTGCCTGAATTAAAGAATATCAAACAAAATATAGGTTCATATATAAGTACACATTGAAAATGACTGTAATGACATGTCTGGTTTTACAGTTGAAAGATGTTTTATGTCTTGTAATTAAACTCTGAAGTGGGTTAGCATAAATTCCGGTTAGCATGACGTAGTGCTATTTGGCAGAACCAGTGGCACGCTGAAAAGTTACTGCCCAGCGTATTCAAACATATAAAGAGGAACGTATGGATTAAAATGGCACTGAAGTATTTCATTGCACTGTGGTTGCTCTCTGATTTATTCTTTCCAAAATACATTTCAGAACCAAAGTTTGAAATAGCTGCACATTGTGGCGAGCAGCGCAGCGATGGCAAGATCGAGACCACTCTTGGATGGGGAAGGGGTCTTGTGGAGCAATAAAATGGCAGAGCGTATAAATCCTTCTTGCCTTATAAGGTCACAAATGTTTTAAGTTGTTTCAGGACAGTTATGTGTGCCAGTAATTGCTCTCCCATCTGTATTAATGTGTCTTTATCAACATCTGGTTTTGTAATCTATACTTCAGTAACAAGTATCTGTTATGTGTCAAGGGTTCCCAGTCCTGCTAGCGCCATTAGCCTAGCCTTGACTACCGCTCCAAGTGCAATGCCACATATGCTTGCCATTACTCCATACCATTCACAAAATGTAATAACTTTTCAGGGCAAAGTTGTGTGAGTGTTCCTCTTCTTTTCTTCACTTTTTCCATAACTGTAAAGAATTATTTTAGTCTGGTTTTAATGTTCCCCCAGTGACTGGACAAATTACCGACTAGCAGGGCATTCTGGGGTGCACGAGTAAAACAGGAACAGCTCATCTCCTTTAACACTGCCCTTCGTGCACCTTCACGTGTACCTTACAAATACAGCGTGAGAGTCTTCCAGCCGTCTCGTTTGGCACATGAAAGGAGATGCGACCGTAACGAAGCGCTCACCTCCTCCGAAGCTCGGGAAACAGCTCAGAAACACGCGCACATTTTGGCAGTGATGCAAAGATATGATCTTAATCTGCTATTTCCTCTTTGGCAGTGTTAAATTGTCCACATAATAACTCACAGCTGCATTGGGATCAAATATAATGGTGCAGCTGGAATTTTATGTTTGTGAATTTCAACTGTTCTTTCTCTTTCACCATCTCTCCGTATTTCCACCCCCGCCTCTTCCCGGCACCATATGGGAGATGTCGCTGCAGTCAGATGAAGGGGGTTTGTGTGTCGGATATGGTGCGGTGATGTGTGTAGCTAAAGCCACCTTGATGGTTAGATTGTGTTGCAGTGGCAGGCTGTGTAGTGTGTGCTCTCAATAGAGGGATTAGGAGCTTGTCATGGTTTCATTTACCCTAAGACACATAATTCCAAACATTTCCTTCCCTGGAGACCATATTGCAGCTAGAATCTGCATTGACCAGGTCGCGGTCGGATCGCTTACTCCTGTACAGCCGCATACACATACAGCTACCTCTGCAGTATTTTTAGACTAGTGTTCAAAGAGACCCCGGGCTGTTTTACCATCATTAACGTGCACAGCAGGGTAGCGCGGAAGACAGCGCTTGTCACTGACAAGGGGCTTCTTCTGGACGCAACCTCCCCAAGCACTTATTGCAAAAGAGATGATTTGTCATGCACAGCCTTAGGCTATTGCTTTTAATGACAGCATAAATGGAAAAGTCGGAGGCTGATTAGAGAGTGTGCACACACACACCGCATGCTTATTCAGATCTCAGTTTTGGCTCTTGTCTGGTGCTCCCTGTCACTCCACGCCAAGCACGACTCTCTTAAAAGGCAACTTGCATCAGCTGAGCACTGGAGGCGCCTCTATGTGTGTGTGTTTGTGTACAAGACGGATTAATGCTATAAACAGAGAGCTGGATTTATCTGCGATTGGCACCACGTTTTTCTCCACGCAGGATTTGGAGACCGACGAGGAGAGCGTGGAGAATGCCTTTATTCTAAACAACTGTTTGTGAGTAATTAACATATGAAAGGAAGCTTACAGTCTGGCAAATCCCTGCACTTGTTTTCAATTATTTATCCACATTCTGGGAGGGGGAGGTGGGTGTCAATCACAGGGGAAAGGTGGGGAGGAGGGCCGACTATCCAGAGCCATGAAAAGAAAAGTGATTTTTTTCCCCTAACACAACCAGAGGGCCTCTGGGAATTTGCTATCAGACATGAGATGAAAATGGAGTTAAGCCGTAGAGTGGATTATGGGTAACACGGAGGGTCGATGACGAGCAGACATTGAAACAGACTGAGAGTGGACCAGAATTCCTATGCCAGACACACACGCAGAGTTTAGTGTGATCTCGACTTGTGTTAACCATCTGCTTGAGAGGGCAAGGGATTGATCTGACAGAATTGGGCAGCACCGTGTTGCATTTAAGTAGTAATACAAGGGACCAGGGGCCAACTCAGGGCCTCTGTCTATTTAGATAGTGACAGAGATGTTCACTGAGAGAACAGGACAGAAGTGAAGAAGAAAGTAAAAAGAAAAAACTGGGATGGAATAACTTTTCACAGGCATTTGTCAGGGTGTGGCTTTCCACTGTTCACTGATGCCACAGGCTGAGGATTGATGGACAGGGCTGTGGGCCAGGACTATATCAGCACCAAGCAGGACCAGGTCTGGACACAAAAGAGGAAACCAGAGGAAGAAGGAAATCGGGGCGCCCTGTGAAAGATGAGAGAGAGAGAGGGAAGATTGAGAGGGACTGGAGCACAGTCTGAGTACTGGAGACTGTAAGAGAGACTGGAGTACAGAGCTGTTAAACAGACGTCAGGTCCCTCTGCCAGATGCCACAAAACATAGAAGCATCAAGAAGTGAAGTAAGAAAAGAAGGAATGAAAAAGAAGGAGGTCTGGCACAGGAGTCTGGATTGATGCAAATTCATAAGGATCATATAATATCAGAATTGAATGTGCATTTTTGCTTCGCGTTGATGGGCAGTTCCGTTCGCTCATAATCACCACCACTATTTATGAATGGCTTTGGAATAATAGCATTATCAGATTGCCTCATTTATGAGTAATGCTGTCTGTAATATTAATAACCAATGTTTTCTTGTGCTTTGTGTTAGCAATCCATCTAAATTAACCCAACGAGTTTCAGTAGAACTGAACATTACATTTGAAATAGAAATGTGACATTTGTGGTACTATGTACTATGTAGCTGTTCTGTGGTTAGATTAACTTACGCTGTCCTCATTCTTGCAGATCTTTCTCATTCAAAGTTGTCTGCCTCAGTGAACGCTGTTCATTTCTGATTTCTGATTTTAAAATGTCTGTCATTGATCTTCTCTCTACATCTTGATATCTTGAGTTTTAGCACAGTGTTTTGATTTATGGTTTTGTTCCTTTTCTGTAAAACAAGGGATGAGGATACGCCTACCATAGAACCCTTAATACTTTTCATTACAATAATCATGTTTATATGGAATTGCATTCACATTTGCTATTTGTCTGTTGTAGTCATCTACTGATATGGGATTTTGCTGAATCAGGGCTCCATATAAAGAGACTCTGTCTCTTACAAAGCGTAACCTACAGTAAATGTACAAAGTGAGTAAAACCCCTCTCCCTTTCTTTTCATTTGATTATTTGCATTTCTTTTGTTAGTTCTCAATAGTGTTATGCCTGGCTTTTCTTGTTTGATGGGAATGTGAAACTGAATTGAGTCTCTGAGCCCCTTTTCTTAGCTCTACCCCTCTCTCCTCCTGTCTCAATCTTTATGCCATCTGTGGGTTGATTTACAGACTAAGAGGCTTTCTGAGCAATGAACAAGTGATGTTAATAGAGCACATATGCCAGAGGACTGTTAGGTTTTACTGCCCTGACATGGTTTTGATTCAGGCAAGGCTGAGCATAATTCATCCATCACTTTTTTATTAATAGCGCAGAGTTTCCCTTTTCACATGCTTTCACCCCTAATCTGTCTATTTCTGTCTTTTTCCTTTGCTTGTAGTGATGGTAACTTTATTTAGCATGTAGTACACACACAATGCTCACCGATCTGCAGTTTGACGGGGCTGCTCACCTCACAACATATCTGCAGTGCCGTTGTCATGGCAACAGCAGCTTGTGGTGCTCTGTGGTCGAAGGTGTGCTGAAGTAGAGCAGAGCTGACCAGAGAGATGCTCAGGGTCTGTCTGGGACACCCGGGGTCACAGCTCTGTTCTTACCCTCCTCCACTGGCAGACAGGTGAATATTTCATGAGGATGCTGGAGAGGGTTTATCCATCTGATTCATGAGTGCAAAGTGTGGCTTCATTAACAGGCAAACATTTGTGAAATCTGTGGCTCTATTGCTCCTCCAGGGACTGCGTATTGTTTAAAAGACACATGTAAGTGGATTTAGCGAACTTCCTGTAATCTTGTGCCTCTGAATGGGAATGAGTGTACTGATTGACAATTACCAGATGGATTTATCACCTTATATTTAGCTGTGGTCGTCTACACTTTACAGTCATATGTTTTCAGTGCTTCGTTTTTTAGTCATTTCTAATTTTTAAATAAATATTTTTGGCATTTTTTGTGTCTCGTGATCGGTTTCTTATGATATTATATATATTTTGGCCATATATTGGCCATCTTGCTTTCTAAAAATGGACTGATCTCAGATTAGTCATTGTGCACTGGATTGCCGTGGTTAGCAGCAGTCTGTTGATTCCACGGTCAGAGCTTGCGGAAGCCTGATAGTGGGACCGGCCTCTCGACCAGGCCAGTGGAGGTCAGTCCAAAAGATCGCCCACATCCACCAGCAACCCCCACCCACCCTCAGGGCTTCCTACTTTAATTACCTGAGGAGCAAAACATCCCAGCCACGCTGGTGGGGGGAGTGTGTGAACATGGGATATCTGGGCCGCACAGTCCCACGACAGCGACATCCTGCCCGGGGAGGCCTGGCCCTGTCCGTCCTGGTTCCTGACAGTAGGCTATCTCTGCCGGGCCTGTGGTTCCTTCCATTCTAAAGGCCATTGTGTGGAGAAGGGCTGGGCCAGGAATGACTGGTTCCTGTTGGGCTCGATCTCTTGCTCAGCCAGCTCCGGTCTCACTGACAGATTCCTCCTGTTTTGTTTAGCTCTCTCTGTTCTTGTGTTATTCAGTTATGAGGATATTGAAAGTAATAACAGAACTGAGGAGAACTTGCACTGTTTTTTTGTGCATTTTTGTGCTCCATCTACAATATGTTTGCATTACATAATTTAACATAAGCTGGGACAGCTGGCGTCTTCCCGTTTGAAAAAGGAGATGAAATCATTCTAAAGCAGAAACATTTTTTTCCCTCAGTGTTTGCTGGTAAATCTGTCAGCACGCATCTGGACTTGCCTCTAAAAACCGAACGGCTCTCAATCAGGGTTTGGAAATGTGCTAGATGCAGACGTAGGTATGCAGGCATTTTTTGTTCATTATCTAAATGCGATACAAACACAATGAATCTGTCACTCTGTGTGTTTGTGTGTGTGTGTGTGTGTGTGTGAGAGAGAGATGTAATAACTTGATGTATTACTAGCACCACCTAGTGTGCAAATACTAAAGGATGAGTCAAAAAAGCATCTCACTCTTCACATCATCTCAGAGTTATTCATGAGATGATGATGATGATGAATTTACAACAGCATTTAACCTGCACATGCAGTGTGCCTGATGAAACATGCTTGTATTTTCTGCAGTGAGGAATGGTGGCTCAGCTGCCAGACAGTGGCAGGATCGAGCTGAGAGCAGAACTTGGCTCCTGTCCAAATGAGGGGGCTGATTTGTTACTGACGACATGCTTTTCATGAATCAGCACAACTGTTGTCACTTTATGCTGCAGTACAATGCAAACAAGCCACACAATCAGCAGCCCCGTGATGTTTACTCACCCACTAAAAGATGTAGAGTTCTTTCAAGAGGGGGATCTTTTGGCCGTTATGGAGGGGCTCTTCAGACCTGGCAGTCGTTGTTGAACTTGATTGGCATGCACTGTGTGGAGCAGCTATGCTGAAAAGGTGGAGTGGGAAAGTCATGAATAGCTGCAGAACACAGATCTGGCCCCGGCCCTCAGCCACAGCTTGCTGTGGGACTCAGGGACAGCAGAATGGACAGATGGCTCGGGACTGGACACACACACACACACACGCTTGTTTCGCCTTTTTTCTTTCATGCAGGCCCACAACACTAACGTACCTAAAGCTACTGTGCCTACATACTAACATTAGTTCACACACACAATGTTCCTAACACCTACATAAACACGTTGGTACAAATGTTAATAAACACATATGTGTCCACAGATGGACACACAATGGCTTTATCTTTAACATAACACCAGCTCTTCATGCATGTCCATTCATATAAAAAGTGTGGCCATTAAGAAGGGGAGGAGTTGATCAGCAGTTAGTTGAATGCATTTTCATGCCATTTGACCATAGTTCTATTAGATCACAGAAATGTGACATGAACTGAAACATCACAGCCATTCACTTAAAGCATAAAGACTAAATATAATGCTAGTTGCATGTTTCCAGTGTGTACACTGCCTGTTTCCAACCATATTTGTATTTTTTCTACTGTTTGATTTAATTGAAGCTTTTACACTGAGATTTATACTGTCATATTTAGCGGTTGTGCCCTTTGGGGTTTCAGTGAGAGACAAACATACTGGCTGGTCTAATGACCATCTCTTTTTACAGTTCTTTCCGTCCTCATTCTTCATCTTTTCTCTCCCTTCTTTCTATTTTTCTGTCTCGTTGCTATCTCTGCAGCTCAGCCACACTGCGTATGAGTGGTATCATCAGAGAGCTCTAATAGCTTCCAGCTGTGTGGAAAATCAAGCCCTTTGGGTTGGGTCGAGGAGTAGACAACGCACAAGAAAAAACAGTCCAATTTGGGCCCTTTCTTCAGAGTCAGAGCGCCGCAAAAACACTGTTACCCCGGTGTAATGGGTCAAAGGGCTGAATTTGTAGGGACACAACATGTGCCTCATTGTGACCCTCACCTTGCAGGAGCCCTACCAAAAAGATACCTGTCTTTAACTGGCTGTTTATAAGGCCACCACAAATAAGTCAAATAAGCTCCTTCAGTATGAATAAAAAACACTTGTTTCAGTGGAATCCCCTCAAATCATCGTTTTCTCCAATTGTATTGTCATCTTCTGGATCCCCACTGGCTCTGAAAGGGTTGTCAGATTGGTTTAAGGGGAGGGAGTGGATGGAAAAGAGCCTCAGAAAAGCCTGAATATTTAGTTTGCTACGTTGCCTCTCAATAAAAGCATGAATGTGGCAGGTTTTTAGAAATGTACTTATTTAGAGCAGAATGACATTGACATCTGAGTGGACATGAAGGTGTATAACTGACCTAACGGATATTTTTCCACATACCTCATTCCATTACAGGATAAAAGAAGTTCTTACCTGATGATAAGTAATTATCTTGGAATTGTCCATCTTTGATTACATTTCTGAAAGAGCTTAGTAATCATGAGTTGTGATGTGTATGAAAGAGTATCCATCAGTATCACATTGTTTTTCCCTTATACATTGTAGCGCAATTTGCCTTTTATGATCTTGATAACTACAGCGCATTTTACTGTAGTACTTAAAGTTGCAGGAACAACAACAAATGACGAAATTTTGCATTGTTACAGATTTGGTAATGTGTGCAATTTACAAGTGATTGCAACAGCTGCCAATTAAAATAAATCAACTTCCTTCGATGCAGCACCAGCAAGAACTCCTTATTGAAGGTAGACATTTAGAAATTCATTCTTTTTGCTGGTGACTGAATATTTAAGATGCAATTATCCCAAGTACTGTGTTATTTCCCATCACTGAAAGATGTTGAATCCTAAGAAGTGTTAAAATGCATCTTTACATACTCTGTTTATCTCAAAGTCACACTATGTCCAACCCTCAGCTTGGAGAGATGGGGGAAAGACAAATAATGTATGGCATTAAATTGGAAAGAGAGAAAAAAATCAGTTTTTCCTCCCCTCTTCCTCATCCCCCTGCTTTCCTCTCTCAGTGTTTCCTCCACATGGAGCTCATCTGCTGTTGAAGGCGGCTGGGAGAAATGCCTTCAAGCTGACAGGGGTGGAAAGCCCAGACATATGTTAATCACATGCAGTGATGGCAGTCTGAGAGGAGAGAGAAAGAGAGAAACAGCAAATCAGAGGAAGACAGTGGAAAGAGAATAAGCAGGGTGGGGGCGGGGGAAGCACCACTCTAGAGATTTAAAACAGCAGCAGAGGCAGATGCATGCCTTTGTTTGGACTCTCCAAATTGATTTTTCTTATTTTTAATGAGGTTGTTCACGCAGCCGCTTGCAAAAGGAGGGCGGAGGGGGGTGATGAATGCAGGCAGGGCTGCGTGTACCGTTGTTTTGGATGGATCTGAAGCGCTCGAACAGCCGCGTGAGGTGATTTTTTGATAAACCATGAGGCTGTTGAGAAAAGCTGATAATCTGGAGATCTCGAACACGAGCAAAACACTGTTCACATCAGAACTATATTTTTGCATTTGATCTAGTAGTAAAGTACGAACTGAATCTGGTTAAGCAGAAGCAGATGTTTGTGAATGCAGATTGGCCAGCTCAAGTGGGTTGTTTTTGCAAGAGTGCTGTTAATTCAGAGCATATGAGAGGAAAGACTTTTGCATAGCACACTGACTACCTTATATTCCTATCCATCCATCTATCCATCTATCTATGCTCCCTCCCATTTCACTCACTCTCTCTCTCAAGCGAGCTGTGTTTTGTTTGCTCGCTCTCTCAAGCGAGCTGTGTTTCTGCACGTCAGCTGGGAGGGTTCAGCGGAGAAGGCGGGGAGTGTGTGCGCGTGAGAGTGTCTGCTCTAGCTGTCATTGTCTCAGTCCGAGGGCTCAGGGAGCGAGTGTGTACAGGATAGCGCGAGGCCCCAGCGGCCCCACGTGCCCTCGTTGGCATCCCTGGAAACGGAGCATAGCGAGAGTCAGTTCTCCATCTGTCCCTCCCAGGCTCTGAAGGCAGGCAGACAGGCGGCTTGTCTCTCCCACTCGGCCCTGGTGTAGCAGCCCCGGGGTCCTGTGCCACCCCGTGCCCCTCACAGAGCAGGGAAAGACGGGAACACTACAGGAAAACAGAAGTAGAGAGATTTACCCTGGATTCTTTGATGTCCAATTTGGCTTTATCGTCCATGATGCCAGGTGAGATTGGCAAACTTTGAATGTGTGTGACTGTGCTGTGCATTCTGCTTGTTTGAACTGGCGAATTGAGTTATGTGCATGCTCATGTAATTTGCACCTGAAGAAAGCTCAACAGCTTATGCAGAATTTCAGTCAATTCTACACATTGTTTGCATTCTTATGAAATATTTAGCATATTTTATTATACTTTCAGTTACCAGTGGGAGTGTAGTAATCGTGGCTCTTTGTAACACATTTTACCATGTTTACATCCCTTCCACACAATTGACTGCAAACCAGGTTATGTAAAATCTAAAATCTGTACGTACAAGTTCTAGACACAAGTTTTGAATGTACAGTAAAGCTGAGGTCGCTCTTTGATTGGCTGGATAAGTGACTTATCTCCCTGTCACCTGTTAAGTAGTTTCTAAAGATCAAGATAAATCAAAATAGGCTTATACAGGATAGTCAGAGATCTGTTATAGAACACGGTACAGGAGAAGAAAATGAGAGAGGACAGTTGCAGAGGGCAGCTGGCGTGCTGTGCATGCAGGCTTCAGGGAGATCTCAGTGCTGCTCCTCACAGATGGTGTTGTGAGACAAGCTCTGTTGGCACTGCTGCTCTCCTGTGTGCCATGGACACTACCTCTCTGCCAGCCAGCCCGTCTGGTGCCCACCTCTCTGTCTCCTCCTCTCCATACATGTACTCTTCCTTTCTGTTGTTTTCTGAAATGTAACACTGTTGGCTGTGTATACAGTACAGCTACTGCAGAGTCTGTAATAGTTCCTATGGTTTTTAAATGCTAAATCTCTGTGGCTTACTTAACATCACATTTAGTTGATGTTTTACATTTATGCATTTGGCAGACACTTTTATTCAAAGCAGATTGCATTCAATGAATACATGTGTTCCCTAAGAATCGAACCCTTGACCTTAGCATTTCTAGCACCATGCTTTATAGAACTGCACAATATTAATAGAAATACATTGAAATGTATTTAATGCAAACATTATATATCCAACATACTTTTCACAGTCTTTCTGGGAACAGAAAGCAGACTCTCTGCTATCCGCAAATAAATTTATGAAGTATTAAAATCATTCAGTTATTGCAAACTATTGCGTATATACATATATGCATATTTATGCAGTATATATTGCATTATGCATATTTCAATATATTGTTTGTGCAGCCCTACTGCTCTGCCAGAGGTATGCGTCTACGTTTGTGCTCCTTATCTGAAGTGCTTTATATAGCATTGCTGTTCATGTCTGATTTTGTGATGTTGCGTGGCTCTTAAAACGTGTTTGTTAACATTGGCATTTGTGTAGAACGTGCATTTATGAATTGCGCGTGCAGAACTGTTCTGGGGAGCTGTGGAGGAAGCAGCTGTAAGCAGGCGCATGTGCCAGGTCAGGGACACTTGAGCAGAACTGACACTGGGTTATTTCGGACACCCATCTGCACTGGAGCTACCGTTCCTCCAGGCCGCCGCCACGGACAATCTGTTCACTTGCTGGCAGCGTGCCAAACACAGTGCCGTCCATCTGTGGCAGGGACTGAAGCTCTCACTGCTGAGGAGAGCTTGGCTTCTTTCTCTCCGCCTGTTGTTTTGTAGCTTTTTGTGTTAGGGAGTTTGTTTTTCTGCTTTACCTTTCCAGCATATTTTTTGCAGTTCACAACATTTAATTTGCAGGTTATGCTACTATCTTGGATAGTATGGAAACAAGGCTTTTACACTATAGTTTTATGTATTTTTTGTTAGGCAAAGTGTTTTCATATGATACATTTCTAGTTCTCCATTTGCAGTATTTGCCTGCAGGTTATACTGCTGGGTTATATAAAGGTGGCTGTCTTGTTAGGCTGAGTGTTTTTGTTCAATATGTTTCTAACGCGTGTTCACAGTTCTCAATTTTGTGCTTGCAGGTTACACTATTGTAACATGCTAAAGGTCATTCTTTTGGGGAGTATAGGAACCTTTTGACCCTTTTGAAACACTAGGCATTAAAGACAGCCTCTCCAGAGTGTGTTTAGTCATTAAGGAGCCACTCAGTAATGGCAGCCAATCGGTCGAGGGTGCAGGCATTGCCTGGAGCTACGCCTTAGTTCCCTGTACTGAAAGCCATTATCAAACTGTGGCCAGTGCCACAGTCATGCACACACATTTACACACGTGCAGAAAAGCGCTCAGGGTGGAAGTGCCCTGACGTTAGGTCATACACCACCATCTCCTGCGTCTCCTGCCTGCCAGATGTGACTCAAACCATTTTTAAGGTCTTGTGGAGGGGAGGAGGAGGGAGAGGAAGAGAGACGCAGCGAGAGAGACAGTTTCTGTGTGTGTGCACGGTAATTGGGAAGGGGGGGGTGGTTGTTTTCTGAATCTGGTTCTACTTAGTAATTCTCCATCCAGGACTGCGTTTCATAAATTGTCGACATATTTTTCTGCGCAGCAGACTTAACTCACTCTAATTTTGAACACATGGCTTCTGTCATGTGATATTTTCAAAACACTTGCAGACAGAGGTCCCAGCAGAAATAAACCGCCTTTCTGCCGCCAGGGTCTTTCTTTTCCTCAAACCCGCCTCCTCCCCCCAAGTTCCTGTCAGTTATTCTTTTATCACATAGCTGTTTTCAGTTAGCGAGAGCAATATATTATTAGCTCGCATTTTTGTGTGTAGTCAAATTTTGTTAATGTAAAACATGAGCCTCTTTACTATCTGTCGAAAATGGATTTGTCATCCATCGCCGTGGGCTCGACTCGAGACTTCATGCGCGATTGTTGCCATGCGAGAAGAGACGTCTGTGCATAGCTGCCACAGCCAGTGGGAATAAGTGACTAAAATGAATAAAGTGAATAAGTGGATAAAGGCCTGCAATTTGCAGGTTTGAGTGCGGCTGAGGCCAATGAGCAGTGTGCAGAGGTAATTGCAGTCTGCTTGTGCTGCAGAAGAGCAAAGGAGCTGTATATGGATATAGATGAAGCTTCTAACGTGGGTTCTCTGTTCCCTCTGTTTAGTGCTTCCATCTTAGGTTGAGTAACTTGTGCTTGGTATCTGAGTTCATGTGAATGTGTTCCCAATGAGTGTCTCGTGAGTTGTGGCTTCTTAGGGACTTTCTGTCTAGAATAATTTTAGTTATGTATGTTTTTCAGTTGATGCTGAGAAAGCAGGGTGGCGAGAATTCGTAACAGTCCAGTTATTGTAATTGAGATATACACCCAAAATTATAAAGTCACACGTTTAAATATTTTTATCAATCGTTTTTCCCAGACAGCAAGGCGATTACACTGAAAGTAAATTGATTCTTTTGAGAGAATTCTTTTAAAAGAAACTCTGTGAGCTTAAATTTTCCACAAGAAGTCCTTCCCAAGTCTAAATGAACTAAGTTATGCAACAATAGTCTCATTTGTGTCTGTTTTTATTATATTTCCTAAGGCATTTTGAAGAAACACGGGAGTCAGTTAATTATAAACTCTCATGAGCTATTAAACTTTAAGCAACAAATGTTTTAGTAGTTTTGAACGTTTTTTTTCTGGCTGTGTAACGTTCTGTTTATGTGAAGTTGTTTTCACCATGCAAACTTTATTCAATGACATAGTGTTTCTCATGGACATACTCAGTGCAACTCCCACGAGGATGTGTGTTACTTTAACCTACACGCTGCTAATGAGGGACGCAGTGATAAACACAGCAGTGCTGGTGAATCGCCAGTTAAAGCCATGTGTCTAGGTGCTGAGCCATATTGCATGTGCCGCCTCGCTCAGTTTCTCGCTCTCATTCTCCCCTCTTTTCAGCTGGCATCTGCTCATGCCAGGAAGCTGAGTGAGTCATTGACTTGAGAGTTGGACGGGCTTCGTACTAGCGTTTGAGAGCACTAATCTCAGTATGAAAGGCCTTTTATTGAAAAAATGCTCTAATTCTGCCTCTCTAGATGAAAAGTTGGTAAATAATTATTTACTGGTTGTTCAAAAGATGCTGGAAATTGCAGCTATGCTCGAAGTGTAATTGCATTGTTCACCTTTCAATTCATCGAGAAAGTGTTTCTTTGCTTTATAATTTTTTTCCCCTGTGATATTTGCTGTGAGGTCTTACACTCTTCACAGCTTTCAAGGATTTAATATTTTCCTTGGTTTTTTTTTTCAATCTGGCAACAAGACACAGCACATATCTCTGTTATTTCAATGGATGTGTAACGACAACGTGAATCACTTTTATTGTTCTTCT